>JAXCGZ010008605.1:17500-28831 GCA_037179515.1 Halocaridina rubra
TTTTCTTTCAGAGAAATGGGGTTGCATATATGGTGGAACTGCATAATAAAATACATACACATATTTAGCGGAGAGCAACAAGACACAGGGGGAAGAGAGAAAAAACTAGGCAATCGAATAAAAAAGCTAGAAGGGGAAAAGAAAGAACTGGAGGTCAGGATTTTTAAACAAGAAGATAACAAACATTTCAGTGACAGCATAAATAAATTAAATGTTAGTTCACTGCTCTCTTCTGAGAGAGATGAGATTGCAGCTTCGAATGCCCAGATAAAGGAAAACATATAACAGTTTAGAAAAGATTCTTAGGAGCTGAAAACAGAACATGAGAACATTACAAGATATTTTGCAGATGCAATGAATGAAAATGTGGCAGTAAAAGAGGCAGTGAGGAAGGTGGCACTGGAAAATGTAAATACTGTTTACTACAAAGTACTAATAATAGATAAAATTAAAGATGTTGTGACTGAAAAAGTTACTCCACTGACCAAACAGGCACTTGATAAAGAACAGTGATGATCTCAGGTATAAGTGAATCCCATGAGTTAACATGGCAAGGGATACTTGAACATAATATATCTATGGTTTTAGACCTAATATGGAATCTTGGAGTAGTAGGTGGTCCAGAGAACAGTGTAAGCATGCTCTCTATTGGTAAATATTCTAGGGAGGGAAAGGCTCTAGAACTTAAGGTTATTGATTGACCCTTCTTAAGAAATCTTCTTTGCAGGATGTTAGGAGGCACTTTTTTATGTAAGAATAGTTGATGATTGGTATTCGCTAAGCGAGGAGGTAATTAATTCTAACTCAGTTAATAGTTTTAAAAACTAATATAATATGTATCACTGAGTATAAAAATTAAACTGACCAGGAAACGGGGAATTATAACCATAAAGATCTTTTCTGTATACGCACAAATAGTAATTACACATATTCACATACACAGTTCTATTTGGACAACAACACTCCAAACTTAGCTCTTAATATGAGTCTCTCTAACTTTTCGGCTCAACTATTATTAAGGCACTTGTTATGATAGTAGAACTTGGAAATATTACTTACGTTGTTCCGGTTTTACGTCACAGATTCCCTTTTCTACCAAGGGCTGGGACGGTTACCTTCTTGCGAAGGACTTGTTTTGGCAGATGTAATCGTTACCAATCATTGTAAAAATGCACAATTTTCCATGAATAAAGAATTCAGTACTTGTACGCAAATGGCAGTCTTTCCAGAGTTAAATTTTGTACTCTTCTGTAACTCGGTGAATTAAACGTCTTTTACCACCCAAATAACCGGGTGTTCGAATTCTCAACATGGCTCATACATCAAATATTTGCCTGTCTCAATTTAGGGATAAAAGGGGAGGATTTTGACAACTCTAATGTGGCAGCCCTTATTAGCTAAGCAAGCTCAGGTAGTAAACTAGTAGATGGACAAATCTGTGTTTGAATATTTTCAGCAAAAGTTCTAGCATCGGTGAATGAAAAAATTTCCGTTCTGTGGCTTTAAGAAAAAACCTTGGATGTGAAAGGGGGATTAAGAATACTTCCTCCGTGTTCCCCTGCGTGTCGTAAAAGTGAACTAAATGGGGAGGAGAGGGGGGACTGGGAATCCCCTCCTCTGTATTTTACTTCCTACGATTAGCCAAGATATGTTGGGGGTATTCTGGTAGGAGAGATCCTGCCAGAACCCTAGTAATTGGGTCTCTGAATGTGCGTGGTTGTGGTGTAAACGAAAGTAAGAGGGAGGTGATAGGGATAAATTTGTGAGAGAAAAATAGATGTACTTGCATTGAGCGAAACTAAGATAAAAGGGAATGGTGAGGTGACATTTGGGAGGGTGGTAGGTAGGGTGTCTGGAGTTGAGAGGGGGAGAGGAAGAGAAAGAGTAGCTCTGTTATTAAGTGAAGAGATGAATAAGTAGAATGGAACGAAGTATCTTCTCGAGTAATAGTGGCTAAAATGAGGCTGGGATGCGAGTCTTGGGCGTTTGTGAGTGCATATGGCCCTGGTAGTGAAAGAAGTGAGGTAGGAAGAGAAGAATTTTGGATGAAATTGAACGAGTGTTTGAAAGACTTGGGAATGAATGTGAATGTGGTGTTGATGTGAGAGATTTAAATGCTAGAGTAGGAATGAGCCAGTGGATTGTATTATTGGGAAGTATGGAGTACCTGGTAGGTATGAGAGTGGAGAGATAATGATAGAAATGTGCACTGAGAGAGAGATGTTAATTTCTAATACTGTATTTAAAAAGAAGGATGTGCACAAGTATACATGGGTCAGAGTGAATAATAGATGAGTAGTCGACAGAGCATTAATGGATTATGTTGTGGTGAACAGGAGGGTGATTGGAAGAGTATTGGATGTGAATGTAGTGAGAGGAGCTAGTTGTGGAATATCTGACCATTGTTTAGTGGAAAGTTGAGTGAGAGTGGGAGAAAAGTGGAAAAAGAGGATAAGCGAGAGAAGAAGAGAGGTGCTAAAAGTGAATTAATTGTATATGAAAGAGAAAGACTGCGAGTATAAAGCTAGTGTGAGAAATGTGTGGAATGTAGTGAAAGAGAAAGTGGAGGCGGGAGTAGAGGAAGAATGGGGCTGTTTCAAGGAGGAAGTTATGAAGTTCGCCGAGGCTGTGTGTGGAAGGAGATATGATTTTTTGTTTAAAACTTCAACAAGAAAGGAACGCCGTCTTCGCGAATTCGTAATATATTATTCTGAGTTCAGTGTTCGTCAGTTATTGCCTGAACATATGAACGACCTTGTAAAATGCATTACATTCATTTTCTCACAAATTATCACTAATTTAAGTATATAACCAGGACATGATTAGCAGTAAAAACATGCACACATTTTTGTTTACATGGGTATGAGACAGGAAACCAAAACCAGTGCTTCTTCAATTTAAAAGACATAAGTATGTTAGATGTGTCTCTTGTCACGGACCTCCTAGCATGTACATTTGATGATGGACCCATGATATACCTGAAAAGTAGAACTAACGGTTGGAGATAAACTCAGTCTCAAACATTATCCATTAAGGCCTATCACAGAGCATTACAACCCTTGCGAGAATTAAATATTTGCCATTATTGAAGCCGGAACTGGCGATAATACTATTGCACGTTTTGAGCCATCTGGGTTCATGAGGGCTATCACACTAAAGTTGCCACTTCACTCTCCTTTTTGTCTGCAAGTAGATTTAGCGAGGTGTACACATCTTAGGATTCTAAACTTGGAGCCTCCTTGTTAAGAGAAGGCACTTCGTCAGTTAATGGTAACTATGCCTATGACCCAAGTTTCTTTGCAGATGAGGTCTATGAAGGAAGCAAAAATCCTCTGCAGTTGAGTAAGAAGGTAAATGCCCCTTTCTCTTGTGCGATGGACCTTAAAACATTCCCTTTTGACACTCAACATTGCCAGTTGCGCCTCCGTCTCACTTCAGCAAGAATCGATTTTCTAGAATGGAGCAATATGTCCGTCTTGTACCTTGGAGAGGTATGACCTAATGTGGTAATGTGTCTGTCATATATTTGGAGAGGTATGACTTAATTTGACAATAATTTGCCTTGTACCTTGAAGACCTATAGCTTAACTTGGTAATACTTTAGTTTGTACCTTGGAGAGGTATCATTATTTTGGTAATGTTTGTTTTGCATCAGTGACATGTATGAGCAATTTATTTATGTATTACTTTACTTTTACTTAAGTTATTTAGATTCACTACAAGTGAAAAGCTCTAAGCATGTCTGCTCTCAAGCTTAAAGCCCCTGATGACTTACTTCCATCAGTGACTACCATTTCCATTGCTGTATTCATTATGCATGCTGAGTTGGAGGGACTAAGTAATTATAAACACTTACAACTGTCTTTTCCCTAATCCTCTACGTCTAATTCAAATTCGTTGCCAAAGTAGCAAGGTGGACTCCAACCACAGTACACTGGTATATAGGTCCAGTTTGTATGTTTGTTGTTATCTCTGAAGGATGTCCAATCCACCTGATATTGTTTCCAATAGATATTCTATTATATTTAGCAGTATAAAAGACCCCTAGACTAACGAAAACCATAGGGATCATTATGCTACAAAGTGATATAAATACTTATACCATTTAGTATTTTTGTAAAATCCTTAATTTGTGGTCCAGGCTATGCGGTGTTTTTAGTATCTTGTATATTTTTACTGCTATTATCGAGATCACTGCAGATATAGCTCATTAGTTTCTATATAAATAGTTTTCAATTTGACAGGCAAGTTGCACTTACTAAATCTCTGATTTGGGCAGGTATTTCTAACCGAATATCAAGTGGGTCCAGTAATGATTGAGAAACATGTCGCTGGTGAATACAGCGTGGCTGTCGTCAGTATAACCTTCTATAGACGTTTCTGGTATTATTTTACATCGGCCTATTTGCCAACAACGATGCTGATGATCATAAGCTACGCTGCATTGTTTCTGAAACCAGAGGATGTGGATTTACGCGTAATGATGACATTAACAACGTTACTAGTGCTATATGCTCTGTATCAACAAATTTCTGATGGTTTACCTCCAACCTCTTACACTAAATCATTAGATATATGGTGTTTCTTTGCTATAACTTACATCTTCACGCAGGTAAATACATCCAACAACCATACGAAGCATACTATTTAATGCATTAAGAAATGAAAGCTTTCAAACTGTCATAAATGGACATCTGAAGGTCCTTTGAATGAATCAAAGTACATGAACCTGTTCCATTGCATTTTTTCTTTGCAGGTAATTTACCAGGTGGTCATTAAAGGAGAGAAAAAGAAGGAAATGTCTAAAGAAATGAACGCAGATCATTTTATATCCCTCCACTTGGGAAAGATATGCTGGATAGAGAATCAACCTGAAAGTACTGCAGATGAAGAGGGAAGGGAGGTTTCTTCAAAGAAGAAGCTTCTTATAAAGGTGGCAAGGATTGGTTATGCGATCATCCTCTTGCTTTTCTTTATAGTCTATTGGTCTGTGGTGATCACTTATCTGGATTACTAAAGTTTCAATTCTTTGCTGACATATGTCATATACAGTGACTTAACAAGTCTGGGATTGAGACACTTAAAGAGTCCCAAGTTTCTATGTAAATGGAAACAATACATAGTGAATGTTGTAGCCCTTTATGTGTAGTCCTCATTTCTATCACCAAAACATAATTATTAAGCAAGTTCTAAAAATATTTGATATTACAGTATATATCACAAACATGTTTGGCATTA
Source organism: Halocaridina rubra (assembly GCA_037179515.1). Classification (NCBI taxonomy): domain Eukaryota; kingdom Metazoa; phylum Arthropoda; class Malacostraca; order Decapoda; family Atyidae; genus Halocaridina; species Halocaridina rubra. The sequence goes on from JAXCGZ010008605.1 coordinate 22,739, forward strand.
GAGCATATTCCTTGAAATATATAATTTAGTATCATTTTGCCCTAAAGTGCCTGGCATCATTGGTCTTGAATAATTATAAAGTTATGAGATCCACAAGACTTTGATATCAGTCACACTTAATTGAAAAGAAAATAGGATTAAAGAAGATAAATGCTGACAATTTGAATAAATAATGCTAGAGTTTATTACATACACCCTATTTTATTCTATGATGCAGCTCTTATCTAATGAGAGGAGAGATATAAGTCAACACCATTCTTCAAGATTAAGTCCACAAAGGTCATCGGCTTTTATCATTTTCATATACTTTTGGAGTTGTGGTAATGGACCTTCAATAGAAGACAGGAGATAATGGAGGTGATATCAAAACATTGGTTTTGTATCAGCCTTGAATGGAAAAGCAATGCCTGTTCTCTTGTCTGAGCCTAATGAAGCAAATTGGTTCTAAAATTTTGAACTCTTCTTCAGGACAACGGCCATAAGCAATCCACTTTTTAAGCATATATCTTTTATTTATCTATTTATTTTTATGAGGAAGCTTACGAACAGGATGAAAATAAAATAAAATGTAACATCAAGTGTAGAAGAGATACTGTTGAATATATAAAAAAGCTCTTATCAGAGGAATTTCCTGTTAAAAGTTGAATATCATATTATTATTATTATTATTATTATTATTATTATTATTATTATTATTATTATTATTATTATTATTATTATTTTTATTTTTATTGTTGTTGTTATTATTATTATTATTATTATTACTATTATTATTATTATTATTATTATTATTATTATTATTATTATTATTATTATTATTATTATTATTATTATTATTATTATTATTATTATCAATGATGCTCTCTCACACACACACACACACACACACGCACTATGACCTCTAGTTCTAGAGCCAGTCATATCAAAATATAGATCCCTATCCACTCTATCATAACCAAATTCCTTCATGGTTATGATAGAGTGGATAGGGATCGATATTTTGATATGGCTGGCTCTAGAACTAGAGGTCATAGTTTGAAGCTTGGTAAGAAAACTTCTTTGCAGGATGTAAGGAAATACTTTTCAGTGTAAGAGTAGTTGATAATTGGAATTGGCTAAGCGAGGAGGTAGTTAATGCTATCTCAATCCATAGTTTTAAGGACAGGTATGATAAGTATGACTAAGTATAAAATGGAAGCGATCAGGAGACAGGAAGATACGAGCTTTGGGCTCTTTCCCGTAAACACAATTAGGTAATCACAATTAGGTAATCACACACAGGAGGAGAAAAATCATAAATGCCTGGCAAACCTACAAAAGAGCAAGAAATGACTACCTAAGTAAAAGGAGAGAGGCAGAGAGAGACTATGAGAGGGACATCACCAGGAAGGCTAAAGAAAATCCCAAGCTTTTCCACAGCTTTATCAGAGGAAAACTGAAGGTAAAAGAACAGGTTGGTTTTAAGGCTAAAGAGAGCGGATGGAAGCATCACTGAGACGGATGAAGAGATCTGCAAAGAATTGAACAAGGAGTTTCAGTCAGTATTTACAGTAGAAAATACCCCACCCCCTCAGATTGCAGTGATAGAAGCTCAAGGGCCGGTATTAGAGAACATCAACCTTACAGCCACAGAGGAATGCAAAGCGCTGATGGATTTAGATGTTCATAAAGCTACAGGTCCTGATGACATATCCCCTCATGTGCTTAAAAAATGCGCAAACACAATATCATTGGCACTAAGTATCATATTTAAGGAGTCACTGGAGTCAGGGGAGATTCCAAGATGCTTGAAACAAGCAAATGTGATACCTATCTTCAAAAAGGGAAGGAGGGATACGGCTCTGAACTATAGACCAGTTTCCTTGACCAGCATAGTTTGCAAAGTTATGGAGAAACTACTAAGGAAACATATCTCTCTTCACTTGGAATCCTTCAACTTTTTGTCAGTGAGGCAACATGGCTTCAGAGAAGGTAGATCAACAGTAACAAACTTATTAGAATTTTATGATGAGGTAAGCCAAATCTTACAGGAAAGAGAGGGCTGGGCAGATTGCATATTCCTAGACTTCCAGAAAGCGTTTGACACTGTTCCACATGGGAGACTTATTAGGAAGCTGCAATCAATGGCTAGAATAGGTGGAAATGTTTTGGAATGGATAAAAACTTACTTAGAAGGAAGGGAACAGAGGGTTAGAGTAAGACACTCAGTGTCTGAATGGAGAAGAGTTAGTAGTGGAGTTCCACAGGGTTCAGTTTTAGGGCAACTTTTGTTCCTTGTATATGTAAATGACCTACCAGAGTCTGTAAATTCATTCATGAATATGTTTGCAGATGATGCAAAGATTGTGAAGAAAGTAAAAAACGAGAACAATGGTAGAGAACTTCAGGAGGATCTAAATAATCTGCATGAGTGGTCAGAAAAGTGGCTAATGAAATTCAATACTTCAAAATGTAAGGTAATGAGAATGGGTACAAGTGCAAGAAGGCCCAAGCTTGATTACTCGGTGGCTGGAGTACAACTTCAAGAGACAGAAAATGAGAGATCTAGGAGTAAACATACTGGCAGATTTGTCACCAGAAATACATATAAATGGCATAGTAAGGGCAGCATATGCATTCTTATCAAATGTAAGGGTAGCCTTCAGGCACATGGACAAAGAAATGTTCAGAAATATTTATGTAACCTATGTGAGGCCAAAACTCGAATATGCAGCCCCCTTTTGGAATCTGCACTTGAAAAAGCACATAGCTAAGCTTGAAAAAGTTCAAAGACATGCCACGAAACTGGTGCCAGAAATACGCAATCTCAGTTATGATGAGAGGCTGAGGGAATTAGACTTACCATCACTCGAAGCTAGAAGAGTGAGGGGGGATATGGTGACAGTCTTTAAATTCCTTCATGGTTATGATAGAGTGGATAGGGATAGATATTTTGATATGGCTGGCTCTAGAACTAGAGGTCATAGTTTGAAGCTTGGTAAGAAAACTTCTTCGCAGGATGTAAGGAAATACTTTTTCAGTGTAAGAGTAGTTGATAATTGGAATTTGCTAAGCGAGGAGGTAGTTAATGCTATCTCAATCCATAGTTTCAAGGACAGGTATGATAAGTATGACTAGGTATAAAATGGAAGCGATGAGGAGACGGGAAGATACGAGCTTTGGGCTCTTTCCCGTAAACACAATTAGGTAATCACAATTAGGTAATCACACACACACACACACAGACAAAGGGGAGATAAAGAAGATAATGACAGAAGATCAGGGGATGGGGCCTCATTAAGATTGTTATACACAAATGCTGATGGATTAGCTGGTAAGGCAGTAGAATTAAAAGATAGGATTCACAACAGTAAGGCAGATATAGTAGCAATTACAGAGACTAAGTTGAGTGAGGACATAAACAGTGTCACAGTTTTTCCTAAGGGTTTCAGAATACTAAGGGTTGAAAGATCTGAGAGGACTGGTGGAGGCATAGCACTGCTCATAAGTGAAAGGATTCAAGTCGAAGAAATAAACATGGCTATAGAAAGTGAGTTCAAGGAATTTCTTGTTGCTCGCACAAATACTGGGTCAGAGAGCATTATAATAACTGTTGTATACAACCCACCAAGGAACCAAAATAGGCTTGAAGTTTATGAGGAAAGTCATATAGGTACTATTGAAGTCATAAACTCCGTTGTTAACATGGCACGGGAAAAAAAATGTAGGATTTTGATTATGGGAGACTTTAATCATAAAGAGATAGAATGGAAAAATCTTGACCCACACAGTGGTGAGGACTCATTCGGGGCAAGATTCCTATATTGCGTACAAGGGAATTTCCTACACCAACATGTAATGAAACCAACAAGGGCCAGGGGTGGGGATGAGCCATCACTACTTGATCTAGTGTTCACAGATAATGTGTTGGATATTGAAAAAATTGAGTATGAACCACCAATTGGAAAGAGTGACCACTGTGTGTTGTTGATGGAGTATATCATTGAAGATATTCTTCCTGAGAGTAGAGGCACTGAGGACATGAGGAGGAACTATCCGAAAGGAGATTACATCAAAATGAATGAGCTTTTTGCAGTTATTGACTGGAGAACCTTATTTTACGACAAATCTGTACAAGAAATGTATGACATCTTTTGTGAGAAATATGGGAAGATAGTAGATTGCTGCATACCTGTCACCAAAGTAGGTGTAATTCATGCCAGAGAGAAATGGTTCGATAATGGGTGTAAAAGAGCTAAGGAGTGGAGAGACAAATGCTGGAAAAGGTATAGGAGGAGAAAAAACATAAATGCCTGGCAAACCTACAAAAGAGCAAGAAATGACTACCTAAGTAAAAGGAGAGAGGCAGAGAGAGACTATGAGAGGGACATCACCAAGAAGGCTAAAGAAAATCCCAAGCTTTTTCACAGCTTTATCAGAGGAAAACTGAAGGTAAAAGAACAGGTTTTAAGGCTAAAGAGAGCGGATGGAAGCATCACTGAGACGGATGAAGAGATCTGCAAAGAATTGAACAAGGAGTTTCAGTCATTATTTACAGTAGAAAATACCCCACCCCCTCAGATTGCAGTGATAGAAGCTCAAGGGCCGGTATTAGAGAACATCAACCTTACAGCCACAGAGGTATGCAAAGCGCTGATGGATTTAGATGTTCATAAAGCTACAGGTCCTGATGACATATCCCCTCATGTGCTTAAAAAATGCGCAAACACAATATCAGTGGCACTAAGTATCATATTTATAGGAGTCACTGGAGTCGGGGGAGATTCCAAGATGCTGGAAACAAGCAAATGTGATACCTATCTTCAAAAAGGGAAGGAGGGATACGGCTCTGAACTATAGACCAGTTTCCTTGACCAGCATAGTTTGCAAAGTTATGGAGAAACTACTAAGGAAACATATCTCTCTTCATTTGGAATCCTTCAACTTTTTGTCAGTGAGGCAACATGGCTTCAGAGAAGGTAGATCAACAGTAACAAACTTATTAGAATTTTATGATGAGGTAAGCCAAATCTTACAGGAAAGAGAGGGCTGGGCAGATTGCATATTCCTAGACTTCCAGAAAGCGTTTGACACTGTTCCACATGGGAGACTTATTAGGAAGCTGCAATCAATGGCTAGAATAGGTGGAATATGTTTTGGAATGGATAAAAACTTACTTAGAAGGAAGGGAACAGAGGGTTAGAGTAAGACACTCAGTGTCTGAATGGAGAAGAGTTAGTAGTGGAGTTCCACAGGGTTCAGTTTTAGGGCCACTTTTGTTCCTTGTATATGTATATGACCTACCAGAGTCTGTAAATTCATTCATGAATATGTTTGCAGATGATGCAAAGATTGTGAAGAAAGTAAAAAACGAGAACAATGGTAGAGAACATCAGGAGGATCTAAATAATCTGCATGAGTGGTCAGAAAAGTGGCTAATGAAATTCAATACTTCAAAATGTAAGGTAATGAGAATGGGTACAAGTGCAAGAAGGCCCAAGCTTGACTACTCGGTGGCTGGAGTACAACTTCAAGAGACAGAAAATGAGAGAGATCTAGGAGTAAACATACTGGCAGATTTGTCTCCAGAAATACATATAAATGGCATAGTAAGGGCAGCATATGCATTCTTATCAAATGTAAGGGTAGCCTTCAGGCACATGGACAAGGAAATGTTCAGAAATATTTATGTAACCTATGTGAGGCCAAAACTCGAATATGCAGCCCCCTTTTGGAATCCGCACTTGAAAAAGCACATAGCTAAGCTTGAAAAAGTTCAAAGACATGCCACGAAACTGGTGCCAGAAATACGCAATCTCAGTTATGATGAGAGGCTGAGGGAATTAGACTTACCATCACTCGAAGCTAGAAGAGTGAGGGGGGATATGGTGACAGTCTTTAAATTCCTTCATGGTTATGATAGAGTGGATAGGGATAGATATTTTGATATGGCTGGCTCTAGAACTAGAGGTCATAGTTTGAAGCTTGGTAAGACAACTTCTTCGCAGGATGTAAGGAAATACTTTTTCAGTGTAAGAGTAGTTGATAATTGGAATTGGCTAAGCGAGGAGGTAGTTAATGCTATCTCAATCCATAGTTTTAAGGACATGTATG
>JAXCGZ010008606.1:5000-25000 GCA_037179515.1 Halocaridina rubra
CTCTCTCTCTCTCTCTCTCACACACACACACACACACACACACATATCCAGACAACAAACAGACAGACATGCACGCGCGCGAACACACATACACAAACACCCACACACATCCAGACAGACAGACATACACACACACGCGCGTCCGCGCACACATACACTCACACACACACATGCACTCAAGCAAGCGCACACACACACAGACACACACACACACTCCCGCACACATACTAATGAGTAAGGATGAAGTACATCATTGGCCTAACTGTAATGAAACAGAAAAATATTAATTATGTTTCATTCTTTATTTTGCAGAGAGCCATAAGCGAAGCACCAATACATATCTTACGGGTAATCTTCCGAGTTATGGAACCTTCGTATAAAAAATAAATTGAGAAAGTGAATGCATTATAAAGGCAATATACCTTTTTATAATTGATAAATAATGTTTTTTTTCTCATCGTAACTTATGTAAACTGACTTCAGTATTTTAGAAGATATGTCGCTTGGCTCCTGCTCAATTGGTGCCAAAGTCAAGTCCTTAGTGCAATTTTTTCCCCTCAGAACTGGATGGGATAAACACGATGGCCCAGTTGATGATTTATTAAATGAGTAGAGTTGATGGTTGTGAGCACTTTTCATACATATTTGTTATTAAAAACTCGAAATCTATACAGTTTGTATTCTATTGAACGTCGGAATTCTTTTACCTAACAAATAATAAAAATATAATAAAAACAAGGTTCTATATGGACAAACGTGTTCATTATTTATTATACTGTATATATATAATATATTCATATTCTCTTAAAGTTTCGAACATTAACATTAGTATTATGCAATGCTATATTTCATTGCAAACATATAGATAAATATATATATTAATTTCATGCAAAAATTCAACATATTTTATATACTGCTTTATGTGCACGTTGAATGTAATAATAATTGCATGGAAACGAATAAAAAAGAAGTAATTTTTTTGTAGTTTTTTAAATGGTTATTGTTTATTAATGGTCATTGACCATTGAATTTTGCTCTATTTTGAGCACTTGTAATCATTTGTACAAATTCTAATTTCATTTTCTATGTAAGCATTAAACAAGATCTTTACCTCTCTCTCAAATTATTATTTATTATTATTATTATTATTATTATTATTATTATTATTATTATTATTATTATTATTATTATTATTATTATTATTATTATTATTATTATTATTATTATTATTATTATTATTTTTATTATTATTGTTATTATTATTATTATTATTATTATTATTATTATTATTATTATTATTATTATTATTATTATTATTATTATTATTATTATTGATAATGTTATTATTATTCTATATCTTGTTATATTAGTGAATTGGTTGGAGACTATGCAAATCAGGAGTTAATTGTCTTCAGCCCTTCCAAATTCCTTTCGTCCTTTGTCTCTTTTTTTTATAATATATTTTTTCTTTAGTTTATGCAATAAGTAATTTGATGTTTTATTCATATTAGTTTTGAATGGGTTATCTTTCTTATTTAGAGTTTAAAGTATTCCAGAGTTAATCGCAATATGATATATCTATTGATATTTTAATTATAAATTTCTAATTTCTTCCAAAAGAGTTCAACTGTCTTACTTTTCATCATATTTATATGTCTCCCTGCATCCTGATACCATATCTGATATATTGTCTATTGCTATTTTTCTATTTAGTCCTCACATGCTCTTTAGAGGAGATCTAATTAGGTCCTAAAATATAGAGAGTCATTTCATATATTTATTGACAGATAAGCTTTTGTACCATATATACCGTCCTAGCCTTTAGTAGAAAAGGGAGGTAGTGACGTAAAACCGAATCCAAAATATATATATATATATATATATATATATATATATATATATATATATATATATATATATATATATATATATATATATATATATATATCTGCCAAAACAAGTCCTTCGCAAGAAGGCAACCGTCCTAGCCCTTGGTTGATAAGGGAGTCCGTGACGTAAAACCGGAACAAACCGGAACCAGAACATATATATATATATATATATATATATATATATATATATATATATATATATATATATATATATATATATATATATATATATATATATATATATATATATATATATATATATATATATATATATATATATATATATATATATATATATATATATATATATATATATATATATATATATATATATATATATATATATATATATATATATATATATATATATATATATATATATATATATATATATATATATATATATATATATATATATATATATATATATATATATATATATATATATATATATATATATATATATATATATATATATATATATATATATATATATATATATATATCTATATCTATATCTATATCTATATATATATATATATATATATATATATATATATATATATATATATATATATATATATATATATATGCCCTGTGGTGGCGGGCACGACATCAAAGAATAGCCCCAACGTATTCCCTGCGTGTCGTAAGAGGCGCCTAAAAGTGGACGGGGCAAGGGTGATGGGTATCCCCCCCTTGTATTAACCTCCCGCTAGACGTCAAAGAAAAAGCGGAGTGGAGGGGAGAGTAATTCCCATATTGTTTCTTTTTTGATGTCGGCTACCCCTCAGTGGGGAAAACAGCCTAGGTAGATAGAATAATATATATATATATATATATATATATATATATATATATATATATATATATATATATATATATATATATATATATATATATATATATATATATATATATATATATATATATATATATATATATATATGAAGCAAAAAAAGGCCCATAAATAAAACACAAAAAGAAGCGAAGATGTTCTATATATTACGACTGGACTCCAGTCCTCTTCAGGTACAAATGAATTGATAAATACAGAGCTGTGGATAAAGGTGGGGAGAGATACTAGCTATGATTCCCAGGAGGATTCACGATGGGATTATCTTCAAACCTCAGGTCAGGTGGACGGTCATTTGGCATAATCTTCTTAATGAGGTCTTTTAATAATGCTTCATCCACAACGTCAGATCTCCACTGTCCATTTGATAAATTTAATGTTTCGGATTTTTCTATAATGGCTGCTTCAAGTATCTTTCTCCTATATTGGCAATTACTCTTGTGGGGGTTTGTTTGAAGCTAGAGTGTTAAGATTCTGTTTTACTAAGGGGACTCAAAGTACCGAGCTCGGTTAAGAGCTCACAAACAGACAGGACAGATATTTGTACTTGAACACCCCATGTTTATTACCATTAGTCGGTTAAATGAAACTCAGAATTCAACTTTCTTTTAATTTTGGAAATGCAATGACATTAAAAGAATTGAATTAAATTTCTCAAATTAAATTTTATGAAATGCTGCCTCGAATCCCGGAGGAGGTGAGTATGAGTTCGTTTCCCGGCACCACGGACGTATGCCAAGACTTTGGCCTCAACTCGATGATTACCTCTGTCACACAGGCAGAGTAGAATACAGGACACTGCAATTTCAGAAACAGAAATGACACAGCTTATAATGGGAAACTGAAAGCATGAGCACACATATAATGAGTTTCCAATGTCATTCTACTGGATGAATATATATAGGTTATTCACAGCTAACCAGAAATATTTATGCTACCATAATAGCATACAAAACATTAATTCTTTACTGGTTTTAAAGAAAATAATATATTCACAGTAAATGAAGAATAAGCAAGACAAATACAGTACTGTATGTATTCCTTAAATTGTGGGCAACCACAAAAGTTGCAATGCTTATTACTGATATGCAATTAATATGGTAAAACACTCTATTTAGGGTAAAGGAAGAATCTACGAGATAAATACAGTATTCATTCACTTTTAGTTATTAAGAACTTTGCAATGAAAAAAAGGGTGCAAAGCCACCTTTTGAGGTATTTGCAACTTATAACTCAAAACGCTTTATCCCCAACATATGAAGAATTAGCAAGATAAATACGGTATGCATTCATTAAATTGTGGTTAACAAGAAATATTTGCATAGCCAACTGGGAAAAATTACCTTTTGAATATTTGCAATTTGGCTTTTTGGCAAATAGCTTTATTGACGAGGTTTTGAAGTAAAAAAAACACTTTATTTACGATGATAGAAAGGGGTGAAATGAAATTAGAATTTATTAGGAAGAGAGATAGATTTTTACGGGCTCATAACTAGTCTTCAGAGGATGAGATTTTCGTTTATCACATTCAGTGAAAAGAAACTTCTCAGCAATATATATCAGCTGTAATTTACAGGTTAAGGAATTAACTTTGGCATGTGAGATTCCAGTGTGGTAATCTACAAAATTTCGTGTGACTGGGAATGGAATCTGAGAATAGAAATCCATAAGATTTATCCAGTAACGAATGTAACTAATTCTCGAAAATAAACCAATTTGCTTGACCCACGAGCTTTACCATACACTATCCCTCACCTTGTTGTGCTAGATGAATTCCTTGTTGTGCTAGATGAATTCCTGTGAAGATGCCACGTAAAATATTGAAAATAAACTTAGACCACCCAGGCGAGATGTTGCCTCTGGGCAGTCTCGGCGCCAAAAAAGAGCGTCCCCTCGTGGTGCTTCGTGACGTCATCTGTAGGAGACATTCCTAGAGCAGTAATTGGCTCTGATTTCATTTTAAGGACTATTTTAGTGGTGGTCCCTGGCAGGCAATTATAGCAGAGATGCAAGGGAGAGACAGTATTTTTAGGTGCAACAAGTGGAAGCAAATAAAATAAAACGAGAATACTAATGAAAAGTTAGGTTACTGGTTCTGTGTTTCTTAATTTTCTTGGCCCGTTGCAGACAGAAAAATAGGAGCAGCCTTTATATTGGGGCTATACTTCTACACGTACAAGAAGAGTAAATAAACTATATAGAATTAGCTATAAGCTAAAATACAAATTGCAAATAATCATAATCTGCGAAAGTCAAGAAGTGGGAATTAATTTTTTTAGTTAGAAAATAACAGTTATATTAAAGGGAATTATTTTAATTTTTTTAGTTAGAAAATAACAGTTATGTTACTAATTTAATTAATAAGGCATCTAACAGCCTCTGTTGACATTGAGCGAAACACTCTGTCACAACTCTTATATAGCAATGAGGACTCACTCCAATTAATAGGGTGCCCAGTATCTCTCATATGCACAAATAAAGCAGAACTTTCAACGCCATATCTTACTGCTCTTTTATGCTCGGAAATTCTCTGGCCTAGCGAACGACCAGTTTGACCTATGTAGGATTTTTCGCAGGAACAGCAATCAATTTTATAAATCCCTGCTTCTAAAGCTTTTTTATTTTGATATACGTTAATTAGTGAAGAACCAATTGTTTTGGGATAATTAAATATGAAAGGATTACTTCTGCCTAATTGATCACTAAGAATTTTAATATTTTCTAAATAGGGTATTTTAATTGTATTAGTAAAGTTTATTTTTGGCTGTTCTGTCGGCCCATTATAAAATATTTTGTTTGCTTTGTTAATTGCTTTTTCGATTACATACGCGGGATACATGAGACTTTCTAATTGTTGGCGGATTAATTTGAATTCATATTTTAAATGATGAGTGGAACACACTCTAAGACCTCTTAGGAAAAGACTGCATGCAACACCAGTTTTTACAGACAAAGAATGATAGCTTAGAAAGTGTATATAAGAGACAGAGAAAGTTTTCTTCCTATAGACAGTAAATGAGTATTTATTGGGTTCTCTAATAACTAAGACATCCAGAAATGGTAGCTGGCCCTCCGATTCCCATTCGGTTTTAAACTTGATGCTAGGGACTAAATCATTAAGTTTATTAAAAAATGTGTCAAATTCTCCCCAACGGGAGTCCCAATATGAAAATATATCATCTACATATCGCAACCATATCATTTCTTTGGGTTTAATACTGACTAGAATCTCTGTCTCAAAAAACTCCATATACAAGTTAGCCAGAAGGGGGGACAAGGGGCTTCCCATACTACAACCAAATTTTTGCTTGTAAAAACTACCATTAAAGGAAAATACATTATTAGTGACGCATAACTTGAGTAAATCCATGGTTTTTTCAAGACCTAGTGGAAAATGCTCGGCAAAGGGAATCAGTTTAACGCTAAGGAACTGTAAAACATTATCTACTGGAACTTGATCCTTTTCCTGATTCCAGCCGCCTCTTTCTACTAGAAAGGATTGAAACCACTAAACAGGACATATATGTCATTAGGAGAAACATAAGCACCTTGAATGAGTCCCTTCGTCTACTTTGCAGAGATGATGGTATGTACAAGTTTCTTTCTCATTTTGTTTTGAGCAATGCCATTTGTAGTAATGTGACTCACTCCAATATCCTAAACAGGAAATTACAGAAACTTATTAACAGTAGTACTTGGAATAATCTAATAACTCATAATAATGTTATGAACCTATCGTCACAACCCCTTACCGTTAATCAACATCATGTACTGAATCTTGGTTTATCCTTTGCTCTCAAACCTGACCAAACGAATAATATAGATTTCATAGTAGGTTTTGATAAATTTTTCTCTAACCAGAACTTCCAAAAGAATGAAATGTGTCTCAAGGGGATTCTTCTGAATACATTATTAGAGCAAAATAAATCAAAATGTCCACTTCCTAGAAGATTTCTGATCGCTATTGAGTCATTGCGCAAACTTGAGAATGTTATCATAACCAAATCGGACAAAGACGGAAAAATTATTCTTCTTGATAAGGATTCATATATTGATAAAGCCATGGAACTTCTTAATGATGAAAACACCTATGAGAAATTAGTTAAAGATCCCCTGAGCACCATATCTGCAGATTTCTATAAATCCGTTCGCAAAATTGGTAAAAACAAGAAGAATATTGAATTGCTTGAATCATATAAAGTCACCAATCCCTCCCTTCCCTACTTCTATGGTCTTCCTAAAACTCACAAAGATGGCATTCCTTTACGCCCTATAATATCATGCAAGGGTTCTTTCATATATAAGATTTCCAATTGGCTGGCAAGTCTGCTTTCCCCCTTCTTGGGTACATTTTCTTCATCTCATCTTAAACATTCTGAAGATTTTATTAAAAAAATTAATAACTCAAATATTCCCTTAAGTAATGTAAAGCTCCTTAGTTTAGACGTAGAATCTCTGTTCACTAAAGTTCCAGTAGATAATGTTTTACAGTTCCTTAGCGTTAAACTGATTCCCTTTGCCGAGCATTTTCCACTAGGTCTTGAAAAAACCATGGATTTACTCAAGTTATGCGTCACTAATAATGTATTTTCCTTTAATGGTAGTTTTTACAAGCAAAAATTTGGTTGTAGTATGGGAAGCCCCTTGTCCCCCCTTCTGGCTAACTTGTATATGGAGTTTTTTGAGACAGAGATTCTAGTCAGTATTAAGCCCAAAGAAATGATATGGTTGCGATATGTAGATGATATATTTTCATATTGGGACTCCCGTTGGGGAGAATTTGACACATTTTTTAATAAACTTAATGATTTAGTCCCTAGCATCAAGTTTAAAACCGAATGGGAATCGGAGGGCCAGCTACCATTTCTGGATGTCTTAGTTATTAGAGAACCCAATAAATACTCATTTACTGTCTATAGGAAGAAAACTTTCTCTGTCTCTTATATACACTTTCTAAGCTATCATTCTTTGTCTGTAAAAACTGGTGTTGCATGCAGTCTTTTCCTAAGAGGTCTTAGAGTGTGTTCCACTCATCATTTAAAATATGAATTCAAATTAATCCGCCAACAATTAGAAAGTCTCATGTATCCCGCGTATGTAATCGAAAAAGCAATTAACAAAGCAAACAAAATATTTTATAATGGGCCGACAGAACAGCCAAAAATAAACTTTACTAATACAATTAAAATACCCTATTTAGAAAATATTAAAATTCTTAGTGATCAATTAGGCAGAAGTAATCCTTTCATATTTAATTATCCCAAAACAATTGGTTCTTCACTAATTAACGTATATCAAAATAAAAAAGCTTTAGAAGCAGGGATTTATAAAATTGATTGCTGTTCCTGCGAAAAATCCTACATAGGTCAAACTGGTCGTTCGCTAGGCCAGAGAATTTCCGAGCATAAAAGAGCAGTAAGATATGGCGTTGAAAGTTCTGCTTTATTTGTGCATATGCGAGATACTGGGCACCCTATTAATTGGAGTGAGTCCTCATTGCTATATAAGAGTAATTGCCAATATAGGAGAAAGATACTTGAAGCAGCCATTATAGAAAAATCCGAAACATTAAATTTATCAAATGGACAGTGGATATCTGAGGTTGTGGATGAAGCATTATTAAAAGACCTCATTAAGAAGATTATGCCAAATGACCGTCCACCTGACCTGAGGTTTGAAGATAATCCCATCGTGAATCCTCCTGGGAATCATAGCTAGTATCTCTCCCCACCTTTATCCACAGCTCTGTATTTATCAATTCATTTGTACCTGAAGAGGACTGGAGTCCAGTCGTAATATATAGTACATCTTCGCTTCTTTTTGTGTTTTATTTATGGGCCTTTTTTTGCTTCATATTGTGCTGTGATATAACAGTTTATTTTGCATATATATATATATATATATATATATATATATATATATATATATATATATATATATATATATATATATATATATATATATATATATATATATATATATATATATATATATATATATATATATATATATATATATATATATATATATATATATATATATATATATATATATAGTTTCAAATAATTTGGCATCATTTGAGATGTAAATATCACAGAAACTATGTAGTCTAGTCATATGAAGCAGAATAGGCTTAATATTGAACAACATATGATTTATTCCTACTAATTTGAAGTAAAAATTTAAAGGTTTGTAAATTCCATGAACGATTTCACAAATTTTCGATATATGCACCACCTGAGACATGGCACACTTCAAGTCGGTGTCCCAACTCCTGCTAAACGCGGTGCAGAATATCTTGGGTTACGGTCTCCAGTGTGGGAGTGACTCTCTTGTCGAGTTCGCTTGATTTACAGAAAGAAGGGGGGAAGGGACTATAGACCAGTTCCTTCACGTAACCCCTGAGAAAAAAAAATATTAACGTGTCAGGTAAGGTGAACGTATCGGTCATATCAACAGCACATTGTCTTCATCACGGGCAAACTCGATTCATCTAACTGGCACTTTCTCATTGAGATAAGCTCGCACATTGAGCTTTTAAGTGCGGTGGAGCCTTGTCTTCATGAAAAACGAAGTCTTCCTGCTCATTTGCGATAAACTCATCCATTATTCATTTCTGCAGCATTTGCAGATAAACATCGCCGGTCACATATCCCTCAAGAAAAACGAACCATGAAGTTGACTATTTTAAATGGCGCAGAACACTTTCATTAGTAAAACCCTCTAGTGCCCAACTGTGGCAAAGGGATTTTTTTTCGTCCAAAATGAAAGCATTATGTTTTCTGACTTTGCCATCTGTATGAAGTGTGGCTACATCACTGAAGATAAAAAGTTCCATGAATTCGTCTTCTTCAATTTTATCATGCCTATCACTACAGAATTCTGTGCATTTTTGCCTTTTATCTACATTCTACCTTCTTGGCCTGAACGAGCTACAACTTGTGGGGTATCATTAGCAAGCGTTTCCTCAGGGTGCGCCAAGCTATCCTTGGAGGAGTCCGTGTTTCCAGACTTGTTATTCTTTTGGACTTCTTGGGGCTTTGCAAGAGTTTTTAACGGTTCTGCTAAACCAAATCCTTATATGCTGGTGACTGTCCAAATCCTTTTGCCATACCCAGTCAGCCTTCCTCTTTGATCTTTTTGTGCCATTTCCAAGTCTGTATTGTAACTGGTACGTTTTTTAGGGAATTCTCCACTAATCCACGCTGAACAATTTTGTTTGACTCATTCGAGCATACTCCAAAACGAAAAAACGCATTTTCTTTGCCACTTGAATTGTATTTCTGTATCTGAAAAGATAAAAACACAAAACATTAAGCCTTAGATTTTTAACTGTTTTTACACATGTTGTTGATGTTTGAGGTCATTTGATCGAGAATTGGGTATCGATTTATTTGAAACACCGTGGGTGACTTGAATGCCAGAGTGGGTGATGGAGAGGTAAAAAATGCTGTAGGAAAATATGGAGTACCAGGTGGGAATGAGAGTTGCGAGAGACTGCTAGTTATATGTGTGGAGCAAGAGTTGGTGATAGATAATAGTTTAGCAAGAAGTTAATAAATAAGTATACATGGATAAAATTGGCAAATGGAAGAGTGAAAGAAAGAGCATTGATGGATTATATGTTGGTAGCAAAGAGAATTATTGGTAGAGTGAAAGATGTGCATGCATGTAGGGGTGTGGCAGCTTGGATGACTGATCATGTTTTGGTTAAAGCAAAAGTGGTAGTAGCAAAAGATTGGAGAAATAGAATGGGGGGATGTAGAAGGGAAGTTGAGAAGGTGGAAGAGTTGAAAAAGCCAGAGAAGAGACAGGAATATCAGGACAGGTTGAAAGTGGCATATGACAGGGTGAAAGAAAGAGAAGTTGGGAAGTTAGTGGAGAAAAGGTGGTTGATGAAAGAAGATTTTATGGGACATGCAAGTGATGTGTGTGGAAAGATGTTTGTTGGAGGTGGTATGAGGAGGGGCAGCAAGTGGTTGAATGAAGGGGTGAAAATGAAGGAGGAAGAGAAAAAGAGGGCTTTTGAGGAAAGGCTGCAGTGTAACAGTAAGGAGGAGTTTGAAAGATATAGGGAGAAAAATGTGGAAACCAAGCGGAAGGTAGAGGAAGAGAAGAGGTTGGCAAATGTTAGGTGGGGACAAGATTTTAGTAGGTCATATGAGGAGAATAATAAGAAGTTTTGGAAAGAAGTGAAGAGAATAAGGAAGGGTGGATCGCAGATGGAAGAGACAGTGAAAGAAGTGAATGGACAGATGTTAAGAGGGAACGATGCAAGGAAAAGATGGGCAGAATACTTTGAATGGTTACTGAATGTTGAGGAAGAAAGAGAGGCAGTTATAGTGGCAATGGTGAGTGTTCAATTGCCAGTAATGGGAGATGAATATGAGAGAGGGATTACAAGAGAGGAGGTGAAAAGAGCATTGGATGAAACGAAAGCAGGTAAAGCACCTGGAATGGATGGTGTGAGAGCGGAGATGTTGAAAGAAGGGGGTCTGACTGCATTGGACTGGTTAATGAGAGTGTTTAATATATACTTTATGTTGTCAATGGTGCCAGTGGAATGGTTGATTGCTCGTATTGTGCCCCTATGCAAAGGTAAGGAGATGTGTATGAATGCAGTAATTTTAGTGGTATAAGTTTGTTGAGTGTGGTAGGAAAAGTGTATGGTATATGGTAGGAAACTGATTAATAAGATTAGAGATTAGACAGTAAATGTAATCGCTGAAGTGCAGAGTGGTTTTAGGAGAGGTAGAGGTTGTATAGATCAGATTTTTATAGTTAAGCAGTTATGTGAGAAATATTTAGCAAAGGATAAGGGTATGCATTTTGCATTTTAAGATATGGAGAAAGTGTATGATAGAGTTGATAGAGAGGCAATGTGGAATGTTTTGAGGTTATATGGAATTGATGGTAGACTTTTGCAAGCAGTGAAGAGTTTCTATGAGGGCAGTAGAGCTTGTGTTAGGGTAAAGAATGAAGTGAGTGAGTGGTTTCCAGTGAGTGTGGGACTGAGACAGGGATTTGTGATGTCACCATGGCTGTTCAATTTGTATATTGATGGAGTCGTAAGAGAGGTGAATGAGCGAGAACGTGGTAGAGATATTAGAATGGTAGATGGAGATGATAACGAGTAGAAGATGAATCAGTTGCTGTTTGCAGAAGCTGTGTCAGTTAGTGTCAGAATTTGGACTGGTGTGTGAGAGAGGGAAGTTGCTGGTGAATGTGGGAGAGAGTAAGGTTTTTTTTTTTTAAGAGTGTGAAACCGGGACAGGCAGAAACTGCCCTCATCAACAAAGGCCCGGGCACGAGAAAATACCAAGACGAAGGAAAAGAAAAAATTTAAGGGCAAGGCAGAGATGAGGTAATGTCACACAAAGGAAAACTACAGACAGAAAAAAACATTCGAAGTAAAGAGGACCCAGAGATATGGAGGACTAGGCTCTGAGATGACGATAGATCTGCTTTTTGAAGAATGAAAGGTCAAAAGAATTAGGAAAGACAGAAGGAGGAAGAGAGTTCCAGAGTCTAGAGGTAGATGGGAAGAAGCAGTCGCTGCACCGACCATTCCGCGAGCATCTACTCAGCTGGGTTTGCCATGACGGTCCAGCACAGGGACACAGAGAGGGCCAACAGTGTGTCCATACAGCACCATGATCACTTTCTTCACAGTCGCTACAAGTATCGCAGACGCGGGTTAATGGTGCGGAAAAACAATGTAGTTAGTGCTCGGCTCAGAATGGGGTATCAGCCTTTATGGCAGGTCTCCCAGACTCTAGATATGCCACAGTACACCTCCTGTAAATTATGCGACCGTCCTAATGCTAACACTCTTGACCACTATTGTCTTCAGTGCCCCACAGTGAGAGATGTTTTACCACGAGGTCAGAACTTAATACAGATCTGCTCATTTTTACTTAATGATGACAACCTTGATGTTATTCTTGCTCGTTATCCTCACTTTGGTGGCCATTAATTATATTGAATTATACATATATTTTCTGTATGTTGCTGTACAATTCTGTTTGTGCATTCTGCGTTTCTCTTAGCTTTACTTTTGCATATAATGTACTCTGTGCTGCCATACTGTGAGTTGTGTGTTAGTATGCAGCAATGTTTTATCAATGTGTACACCTCCCTGTAAACTATGTTCAATTCTTTGTTTTGTATCCATTTGAAGCATTATTTGTATGAACTCATGTAATGTCTGACGCCTTGGCGCAATAAATTAATAAAATAATAAAATAATTCCAAGAGCTACAAATTTCCACACAGTACCTGTGAGATGAGGCCGCTTGGCGAGTGTTACGTGGCCTCGGCAGTGGAGGAGGGATGCAACTCGCCAACTCATCAGAGCAGCGATGGAAGTAGTAGCGATAGAAAAGCGAAAAAGAAGATACCTTACGGCGAAGAGAGAGAGAATCCAGGTTAGAAGTAAGAGAAGGATCATTAATGAGTCTGACTGCCTTAGATTCAACCCTATCGAGAAGATAAGTAAAGGAAAAGCACCCCAGATGTGCGAGCAGTATTCTAAGCAGGGGCAGATAAGACCTTTGTAACTTTTAAGTAACTGCAATGAGGAAAAGTAATAACGAAAACAAAACAAAATCCCCAATTTTTTGGATGAAGATTTAGAAATTTGGATTATGTGATTCCTCCAAGACAAGTTAGAGGCTATATGAATTCCTAATATATTGATAGAGTTAAGAGGGTAAATTTCATTAGTTTCGAAGACAATAGGGTTATCAGGAGGAGAAGAAGATAAAGAGATAGCCAGAAACTGTGTCTTGGAGGCATTGAATTTAACTAAATTTTGAGTGCCCCATTCAGATACTCTCTGCGAATCGGAGTTAAGAGTAGAAGAAAGAGTGATACGAGATTGATTACGAGTAACAAATGAAGGTTGTGAAGAAAAGGCAGAGGAAAAGTGAAGAGTAGAATCATCGGCAAAGGCATGAAGAAGAGAGGAAGATGGGGATTGTAGAAGATCATTGATGAAGAGAAGGAAGAGAGTAGGTGAAAGAACAGAGCCCTGTGGAACACCACTGGAAGCAGAGAAAGGGCTAGATGTCGCGCCATCAACAACTACAGATATAGAACGGTCAGTAAGAAAACTGGAAATCAGAGAACAGAAAGAAGGGGTAAAGCCATAGGCAGGGAGTTTGGCCAACAGAGCCTTGTGCCAGACTCTGTCAAAAGCCTTAGAGATATCAAGGGCGACGACAAAGGATTCCCCATAGTTCCTCATAGAAGATGACCGTACATGAGTAAGATAGGACAGGAGATCACCAGTGGATCTTGCCTTGTGGAAGCCGTACTGGTGATCGGAGATAAGTGAGTTAGATTCAAGGTGTTTCAAGAAGGTTATGAGGTGTTCAAGAAATGAGGATGATGCTGGATTGAATGTTATGTTGAATGGAGAGACACTTGAGGAAGTTGATCAGGTTAAGTAATTAGGCCCATTTATAGCTGCTAATGGTGGAGTGGAATCAGATGTGTGTCACAGAGTGAATGAAGGATGTAAAGTGTTGGGTGCGTTGAAAGGAGTAATGAGGAATAGAGGGTTGGAAATGAATGTTAAGAAAGTTTTGCATGAGAAAGTGGTTGTTGCCAACTGTGATGTATGGATCAGAATTATGGGGTATGAGAGTAAGTGAGAGATAGAAACTAAATATGTTTGAGATTAAATGCCTGAGGAGTATGATTGGTGCATCTCGGTTGGATAGGGTTAGGAATGAAGTGGTGAGAGCAAGAATAGGTTTGAGGAGAGAATTTGCAGCCAGAGTAGAAATGAATGTTCTGAGATGGTTTGGCCATGTGGAGAGGATGGATGATGAAAGACTGCTGAAAAAGTGATTAATTCGAGAGTTGATGGGAGAAATGCTAGAGGGAGGTCTAGGTTTGGGTGGATGGATGGAGTAAAGAGAGCCCTGAATGATAGGAGGATGGATTTGAGGGAAGCAAGTGAGTGTGCTAGGAATAGAGGAAAGTGGCGAGCGATTGTGGTGCAGCTTTGATGGGCATCTGCTGTTACCTCGGGGCTGCATCGTACAGGGGTAGCCCTGTGGTTGGGGCAGTAGGGGAGTTGGCATTATGATGCGACACAGTTTGTGGAAGGGCCGGGAGGATGGGCTGTGGCACTCCAGCAGTATCATCTGAACAGTCACTAGCTCCCTAGTCATTGCCCATAGAGCAAAGTAATCCCCGTACTGTGTATTTTTTTAATGTCGGTTACCACAGAAATTGGAAGGAATAAGCCAAAAGTTAATGATGATGATATATCTATCTATCAATCTATCTATTTATCTATCTATCTATCTATCTATCTGTTTATCTATATATATATATATATATATATATATATATATATATATATATATATATATATATATATATATATATATATATATATATATATATATATATATATATATATATATATATATATATATATATATATATATATATATATATATATATATATATATATATATATATATATATATATATATATATATATATATATATATATATATATATATATATATATATATATATATATATATATATATATATATATATATATATATATATATATATATATATATATATATATATATATATATATATATATATATATATATATATATATATATATATATATATATATATATATATATATATATATATATATATATATATATATATATATATATATATATATATATATATATATATATATATATATATATATATATATATATATATATATATATATATATATATATATATATATATATATATATATATATATATATATATATATATATATATATATATATATATATATATATATATATATATATATATATATATATATATATATATATATATATATATATATATATATATATATATATATATATATATATATATATATATATATATATATATATATATATATATATATATGTATGTATGTATGTATGTATATATATATATATATATGTATGTATGTATGTATGTATGTATATATATATATATATATATATATATATATATATATATATATATATATATATATATATATATATATATATATATATATATATATATATATATATATATATATATATATATATATATATATATATATATATATATATACTATGTATATATATATATATATATATATATATATATATATATATATATATATATATATATATATATATATATATATATATATATATATATATATATATATATATATATATATATATATATATATATATATATATATATATATATATATATATATATATATATATATATATATATATATATATATATATATATATATATATATATATATATATATATATATATATATATATATATATATATATATATATATATATATATATATATATATATATATATATATATATATATATATATATATATATATATATATATATATATATATATATATATATATATATATATATATATATATATATATATATATATATATATATATATATATATACTATATCTATATCATATATATATATATATATATATATATATATATATATATATATATATATATATATATATATATATATATATATATATATATATATATATATATATATATATATATATATATATATATATATATATATATATATATATATATATATATATATGTATATATCTATATCTATATCTACATATATATATATATATATATATATATATATATATATATATATATATATATATATATATATATATATATATATATATATATATATATATATATATATATATATATATATATATATATATATATATATATATATATATATATATACATATATATATATACACGTTTGCCTCATATCCCCTTGTAAAGGGGTGGCCGAGCCAAGTAATGCACATTCACCACGATCCACACATACCTCAACCACTCCTCTCAGCACCTTGGGGATAGAGGTTTGCCACATCTCCCCCCCTTCCACCTTGCTTGGATCACCCACAAGGTAGGCGTGCAAGGATATTCTACAACGAGGTCCGACAGCCACAGCTGGTTTACTCCCACTGTTTCATCACATGGCAACTCCCCTCACACCCGTCCACCACAGTTAACTGAGTTAGCAGGTACGATAAATCCCTTTGGGCCGCGTCATATATGCACAATCTTCCTCTACTCATTCCTATCGCTTGCATGCACTCATCCCTGTTCCACTGACATTTCACGTGCATTCAGTGCTGTTTTCACCCCATCCATCCATATCAGTTTAGGTCTCCCTCTTGACCTAACTTCAATCACTTCTGCACTCCACACCCTCTTCACTGTTCGTTCATCACTCATCCTTTCCATGTGTCCAAACCATCTCAACACTCTCTGATCTAACCCATCCGACAGCTTCATTCCAACACCTGTTCTCTACCTTACATCCTCGATTCTTAATCTATCTATTCTAGATACACCAGTGATACCTCTCAAACGCCTCATCTCCATTGCATCCATCTTCTTCCTTTCCTCCTCTCTTGAATTCCAGTCTCTGCTCCATACAATGCTTTCGGCACAATTACATTTTCATATATCCTTCTCTTTGCATTTATTCCCTAATATCTATTTCTCATTACTACACTTTTCAACACACCTAGACATTTACTTGCTTCCTTCACTCTGTGATTTACCTCTACATCAACTTGTGCACTCCTTGATACATGCGAACCCAGATACTTAAAACTCTAAACTACTACAAGCAACTCCCCATTCACACCTACATTCAATCTGCCAACATTAAGATTCCTCTTGCATCTCTTGTCTTTAAATTTACCAATATTCACCAGCAACTTCTTTCTTTCACACACACCAATGAACTAAGTCGCCAATTGTTTCAATTCATTTTCAGTATCAGCCACCAGTACAGCATCATCCACATATAGCAACTGACTCAAGTTTTGTAATCTTCCAGACTCACCCACTAGTTCCAAGCTTCTGTCTAATACTCTTTCATTTACTTCCCTTACCACTCCATCCATATACACATTAAACAACCATGGCGGCATTACACACCCTTTACGTAACCCAATATTCACCTCACCAATCACTCATACCATTCCCAACTCTCACTCATGCTCTACTGTTTATGTAAAACCTCTTCACCGCATTCAACAACCTTCCACTTCTTCCATACTGTCGCAACACCCTCCACAAACCCTCTCTATCTATCCGTCATATGCTTTCTCTAAGTCCATAAAGACCCAAAACGTGTGCCTACCTTTCTCCAAGCACTTCCCACACACCTGCCTTACCTCAAGCACCTGATCCACACATCATCATCCTCGCCTGAACCCACACTGTTCTTCTCCAATCAATATCTTAGTACCTTTCCTAATTCTCTCGATTAACACTCTTCCATACCCCTTACTAACTGCACTCAAAAGAGTAATTCCCCTATAAATACTACACCCATACTTATCTCCCTTCCCTTTGTAAAGTGGAACTACCATGCACTCCTCCAATTAACTGGGACCCTCCCTTTCCTGAAACATACATTCAACAACCTAACATTCATTCTACTAATGGCCCCCCTCCCAACCCTTTGATAAGCATTCAGCATGACACCCATCTATCCCTGGTGCTTTACCTGCTTTCGTTGGTCTCAATGCCAAACGTATCTCCTCTTTTTTTATATCTCTATCATTCTCATATCCTAACATTGGCATTCTTCATTCATTTTCCACACCCACAATCTCTGCCCCTCTATCACCTTCATCATTCAGCAGGTTCTTGAATTATTCAGCCCATCTCTCTCTCACTTTTATTTCATCCACTAGCAATTGCCCATCTGCTCCTTTCACCCTCTCCTCCTTATATATATATATATATATATATATATATATATATATATATATATATATATATATATATATATATATATATATATATATATATATATATATATATATATATATATATATATATATATATATATATATATATATATATATATATATATATATATATATATATATATATATATATATATATATATATATATATATATATATATATATATATATATATATATATATATATATATATATATATATATATATGTATATATATATATATATATATATATATATATATATATATATATATATATATATATATATATATATATATATATATATATATATATATATATATATATATATATACATATATATATTATATATATATATATATATATATATATATATATATATATATATATATATATATATATATATATATATATATATATATATATATATATATATATATATATATATATATATATATATATATATATATAGATATATATGTATATAAATATATATATATATATATATATATATATATATATATATATATATATATATATATATATATATATATATATATATATATATATATATATATATATATATATATATATATATATATATATATATACATATATACATATATATATATATATATATATATATATATATATATATATATATATATATATATATATATATATATATATATATATATATATATATATATATATATATATATATATCTGTGGGTGTGTATGTATGTGTGCGTGTGTGTGTGTCATTAAGCATTTCATAAGGTGCGTTTCTTTGAAAAATAGAGTGCAATGGTCCCCCTCATGCTTATGGTTTATTACTTATTAAAACAATCTCTCAATACCACATAATTGTTAATAATTATAATTACTTAAAGTAATATAATAAGTATTGATAAAATATTAATTGATGGTGGTGGTAGTTATTGTGATGGTGTGTGGTGAAGGTTGTGATGGTAGCGTTTGTGGTTATCGTTGTGATGGTGGTGGTAGTGTTGCCTTTCAATTCTGTGCTTGCTGTAAAATCATTGACTAGGAAGTTATTTCATAATCATTATATTTTTCAGAATTTCAGCTCCAAGCATTTCCCAGAAGTATTAATTATGTAAAAACGATTCTTATTAATATTATATTCATATTTTCCATATCTGAAATCATTACAGTTATATTTTTCCTTGCCTTGAATGTTATATCAAGACCCCACGAGTATAAACTTTATTTCCATTTTACAATGGGTATTCGTCAGCCAGGACAAGCCCCAACCCCCCACTGTGATGTCCACCCACAGCAGTTCCTGCCAGTAAACAGCTTAAACTCTCGGTC
>JAXCGZ010008607.1:0-2500 GCA_037179515.1 Halocaridina rubra
GAGACAAATGCTGGAAAAGGTATAGGAGGAGAAAAAACATAAATGCCTGGCAAACCTACAAAAGAGCAAGAAATGACTACCTAAGTAAAAGGAGAGAGGCAGAGAGAGACTATGAGAGGGACATCACCAGGAAGGCTAAAGAAAATCCCAAGCTTTTCCACAGCTTTATCAGCGGAAAACTGAAGGTAAAAAAACAGGGTTTAAGGCTAAAGAGAGCGGATGGAAGCATCACTGAGACGGATGAAGAGATCTGCAAAGAATTGAACAAGGAGTTTCAGTCAGTATTTACAGTAGAAAATACCCCACCCCCTCAGATTGCAGTGATAGAAGCTCAAGGGCCGGTATTAGAGAACATCAACCTTACAGCCACAGAGGTATGCAAAGCGCTGATGGATTAAGATGTTCATAAAGCTACAGGTCCTGATGACATATCCCCTCATGTGCTTAAAAAATGCGCAAACACAATATCAGTGGCACTAAGTATCATATTTAAGGAGTCACTGGAGTCGGGGGAGATTCCAAGATGCTGGAAACAAGCAAATGTGATACCTATCTTCAAAAAGGGAAGGAGGGATACGGCTCTGAACTATAGACCAGTTTCCTTGACCAGCATAGTTTGCAAAGTTATGGAGAAACTACTAAGGAAACATATCTCTCTTCACTTGGAATCCTTCAACTTTTTGTCAGTGAGGCAACATGGCTTCAGAGAAGGTAGATCAACAGTAACAAACTTATTAGAATTTTATGATGAGGTAAGCCAAATCTTACAGGAAAGAGAGGGCTGGGCAGATTGCATATTCCTAGACTTCCAGAAAGCGTTTGACACTGTTCCACATGGGAGACTTATTAGGAAGCTGCAATCAATGGCTAGAATAGGTGGAAATGTTTTGGAATGGATAAAAACTTACTTAGAAGGAAGGGAACAGAGGGTTAGAGTAAGACACTCAGTGTCTGAATGGAGAAGAGTTAGTAGTGGAGTTCCACAGGGTTCAGTTTTAGGGCCACTTTTGTTCCTTGTATATGTAAATGACCTACCAGAGTCTGTAAATTCATTCATGAATATGTTGGCAGATGATGCAAAGATTGTGAAGAAAGTAAAAAACGAGAACAATGGTAGAGAACTTCAGGAGGATCTAAATAATCTGCATGAGTGGTCAGAAAAGTGGCTAATGAAATTCAATACTTCAAAATGTAAGGTAATGAGAATGGGTACAAGTGCAAGAAGGCCCAAGCTTGACTACTCGGTGGCTGGAGTACAACTTCAAGAGACAGAAAATGAGAGAGATCTAGGAGTAAACATACTGGCAGATTTGTCTCCAGAAATACATATAAATGGCATAGTAAGGGCAGCATATGCATTCTTATCAAATGTAAGGGTAGCCTTCAGGCACATGGACAAGGAAATGTTCAGAAATATTTATGTAACCTATGTGAGGCCAAAACTCGAATATGCAGCCCCCTTTTGGAATCCGCACTTGAAAAAGCACATAGCTAAGCTTGAAAAAAGTTCAAAGACATGCCACGAAACTGGTGCCAGAAATACGCAATCTCAGTTATGATGAGAGGCTGAGGGAATTAGACTTACCATCACTCGAAGCTAGAAGAGTGAGGGGGGATATGGTGACAGTCTTTAAATTCCTTCATGGTTATGATAGAGTGGATAGGGATCGATATTTTGATATGGCTGGCTCTAGAACTAGAGGTCATAGTTTGAAGCTTCGTAAGAAAACTTCTTTGCAGGATGTAAGGAAATACTTTTTCAGTGTAAGAGTAGTTGATAATTGGAATTGGCTAAGCGAGGAGGTAGTTAATGCTATCTCAATCCATAGTTTTAAGGACAGGTATGATAAGTATCACTAAGTATAAAATGGAACCGATCAGGAGACGGGAAGATACGAGCTTTGGGCTCTTTCCCGTAAACACAATTAGGTAATCAATTAGGTAATCACACACACACACACACACACACTCACTCACTCACTCATTCACTTTCTCTTTTCATCCGAAAATTTCTAAAGCACATGGATTTTCTATTTTTTCATCTCTTGATATTCTGAATGCATTAGTGGAAGCTGGATTCACTTTATGCTCTGCTGAAAAGAAGTTTATTTCCTCTGAGAATTTCTTGGCAAGACCCAAATAGTCTTTGATGGCCAAGACAGAGGGCGAGAAAATGCCATTTGAGACAGGAAAATGGAAAATAGAAGTATAAAAAATTTGGTCTCTATAGAAGAGTTACGAAAATAGGATATTATGAAAAATAGAGATTAAGATTTTTATATAATCATCTCAGTAGTCACCTTGGCAAAAGCGGTAGCGTCAGCGACTCTGAGGCGTCAGGTCGAGGGTTCGCGCCCTTTCACGGTCTGAGGATAGCAAGGGCATGCACTCAGGGTAACGATTACATCTGCCAAAAACAAGTCCTTCACAAGAAGGCAACCGTCCTAGCCCTTAGTAGAAAAAAGGAGTCTGTTACATAAAACCGGAAACAACAACATAC
>JAXCGZ010008608.1:0-28752 GCA_037179515.1 Halocaridina rubra
ACCTAACCTAGCCTGACCTAACTTAACCTAACCTAACTTAACCTAACCTAACCTAACCTAACTTCACTTAACCTAACCTAACTTAACTTAACCTAACCTAACCTAACCTAACCTAACCTAACTTAACCTAACCTAACCTAACTTAACCTAACCTAACCTAACCTAACTTGACCTAACCTAACTTAACCTAACCTAACCTAACCTAACTTAACCTAACCTAACCTAACCTAACCTATCTTAACCTAACCTAACCTAGCCTAACCTAACCTAACTTAACCTAACCTAACCTAACCTAACCTAACTTAACCTAGCCTAACCTAACCTAACCTAACCTAACCTAACTTAACCTAACCTAACCTAACCAAACTTAACCTAACCTAACCTAACCTAACCTAACTTAACCTAACCTAACTTAACCTAACCTAACCTAACCTAACCTAACCTAACTTAACCTAACCTAACCTAACCTAACTTAACCTAACCTAACCTAACCTAACCTAACCTAACCTAACCTAACCTAACCTAACCTAACCAAACCTAACCTAACTTAACCTAACCTAACCTAACCTAACCTAACCTAACTTAACCTAACCTAACCTAGCCTAACCTAACCTAACTTAACCTAACCTAACCTAACCTAACCTAGCCTAACCTAACCTAACCTAACCTAACCTAACTTAACTTAACCTAACCTAACCTAACCTAACCTAACTTAACCTAACCTAACCTAACCTAACCTAACCTAACCTAACCTAACCTAACCTAACCAAACCTAACCTAACCTAGCTTAACCTAACCTAACCTAACCTAACTTAACATAACCTAACCTAACCTAACCTAACCTAACCTAACTTAACCTAACCTAACCTAACCTAACTTAACCTAACCTAACCTAACCTAACCTAACTTAACCTAACCTAGCCTAACCTAACCTAACCTAACTTAACCTAACCTAACCTAACCTAACCTAATCTAACTTAACCTAACCTAACCTAACCTAACTTAATGTAACCTAACCTAACTTAACCTAACCTAACTTAACCTAACCTAACCTAACCTAATCTAACTTAACCTAACCTAACCTAACCTAACCTAACCTAACGAAACCTACCTAACCTAACCTAACCTAACCTAACCTAACCCAACCCAACCCAACCTAACCTAACCTAGCCTAACCTAACTTAACCTAACCTAACTTAACCTAACCTAACCTAACTTAACTTAACCTAACCTAACCTAACCTAACCTAACTTAACCTAACCTAACCTAACCTAACCTAACCTAACCTAACCTAACTTAACCTAATCTAACTTAACCTAACCTAACCTAACCTAACTTAACCTAACCTAACCTAACCTAACCTAACTTAACCTAACCTAACCTAACCTAACCTAACCTAACCCAACCTAACCTAACCTAACCTAACCTACCTTAACCTAACCTAACCTAACCTAACCTAACCTAACCTAACCCAACCTAACCTAACCCAACCTAACCTAACCTAACCTAACCTGGCCTAACCTAACCTAACCCAACTTAACCTAACCTAATGTAACCTAACCCAACCTAACCAAACCTAACCTAACCTAACCAAACCTACCTAACCTAACCTAACCAAACCTAACCTAACCCAACCCAACCCAACCTAACCTAACATAACCTAACCTAACCTAACCTAACCTAACCTATAACTTAACCTAACCTAACCTAACCTAACCTAACACCCCCCCTCCTAACCTAACCTAACCTAATCTAACCTAACCTAACCTAACCTAGGTTAGGTTAGGTTAAGTTAGCTTAGGTTAGGTTAGGTTGGGTTAAGTTAGGTTAGGTTAGGTTAGGTTAGGTTAGGTTAAGTTAGGTTAGGTTAGGTTAGGATTGGTTAGGTTAAGTTAGGTTAGGTTAGGTTAGGTTAGGTTAAGTTAGGTTAGGCTAGGTTAAGTTAGGTTAGGTTGGGTTAGGTTAGGTTTGGTTAAGTTAGGTTAGGTTAGGTTAGGTTAGGTGAGGTTAAGTTAGGTTAGGTTAGGTTAGGTTAGGTTAAGTTAGGTTATGTTAGGTTAGGTTAGGTTAGGCTAAGTTATGTTAGGTTAGGTTTGGTTAGGTTAAGTTAGGTTAGGTTAGGTTAGGTTAGGTTAGGTTCAGTTAAGTTAGGTTAGGTTAGGTTAGGTTAGGTTAGGTTAGGTTAGGTTAGGTTAAGTTAGGTTAGGTTAGGTTAGGTTAGGTTAGGTTAGGTTAAGTTAGGTTAGGTTAGGTTAGGTTAGGTTAGGTTAGGTTAAGTTAGGTTAGGTTAGGTTAGGTTATGTTAAGTTAGGTTAGGTTAGGTTAGGTTAAGTTAGGTTAGTTTAGGTTTGGTTAGGTTAGGTTAAGTTAGGTTAGGTTAGGTTTGGTTAAGTTAGGTTACGTTAGGTTAGGTTAGGTTAGGTTAAGTTAGGTTAGGTTAGGTTAGGTTAAGTTAAGTTAGGTTAGGTTAGGTTAGGTTAGGTTAGGTTAAGTTATGTTAGGTTAGGTTAGGTTAGGTTAGGTTAGGTTAAGTTAGGTTAGGTTAGGTTAGGTTAGGTTAGGTTAAGTTAGGTTAGGTTAGGCTAGGTTAGGTTAGGTTAAGTTAGGTTAGGTTTGGTTAGGTTAGGTTAAGTTAGGTTAGGTTAGGTTAGGTTAAGTCAGGTTAGGTTAAGTTAGGTTAGGTTAGGTTAGGTTAAGTTAGGTTAGGTTAGGTTAGGTTAGGTTAGGTTAAGTTAAGTTAGGTTAGGTTAAGTGAAGTTAGGTTAGGTTAGGTTAGGTTAAGTTAGGTTAGGTTAAGTTAGGTTAGGCTAGGTTAGGTTCGGTTAAGTTAGGTTAGGTTAGGTTAGGTTAGGTTAGGTTGGGTTGGGTTAGGTTAGGTTAGGTTAAGTTAGGTTAGGTTAGGTTAAGTTAGGTTAGGTTGGGTTAGGTTAGGTTAAGTTAGGTTAGGTTAGGTTAGGCTAGGTTAAGTTAGGTTAGGTTAGGTTAGGTTAGGTTAGGTTAAGTTAGGTTAGGTTAGGTTAGGTTAGGTTAGGTTAAGTTAGGTTAGGTTAGGTTAGGTTAGGTTAAGTTAGGTTATGTTAGGTTAGGTTAGGTTAGGTTAAGTTAGGTTAGGTTAGGTTTGGTTAGGTTAAGTTAGGTTAGGTTAGGTTAGGTTAGGTTAGGTCAAGTTAGGTTAGGTTAGGTTCAGTTAAGTTAGGTTAGGTTAGGTTAGGTTAGGTTAGGTTAAGTTAGGTTATGTTAGGTTAGGTTAGGCTAGGTTAAGTTAGGTTAGGTTAGGTTAGGTTATGTTAAGTTAGGTTAGGTTAGGTTAGGTTAGGTTAAGTGAAGTTAGGTTAGGTTTGGTTAAGTTAGGTTAGGTTAGGTTAGGTTAGGTTAGGTTAGGTTAAGTTAGGTTAGGTTAGGTTAGGTTAGGTTAGGTTAAGTTAGGTTAGGTTAGGTTAGGTTATGTTAAGTTAGGTTAGGTTAGGTTAGGTTAGGTTAAGTGAAGTTAGGTTAGGTTAGGTTAAGTTAGGTTAGGTTAGGTTTGGTTAGGTTAGGTTAAGTTAGGTTAGGTTAGGTTAGGTTAAGTTAGGTTAGGTTAGGTTAGGTTAGGTTAAGTTAGGTTAGGTTAGGTTAGGTTAGGTTAGGATGGGTTAGGTTGGGTTGGGTTAGTTTGGCTTGGGTTAGGATGGGTTAGGTTAGGTTAGGTTAGGTTGAGTTAGGTTAGGTTGGGTTAGTTTAGGTTAGGTTAGGTTAGGTTAGGTAGTTAGGTTAGCTTCACTAAAAATCCCTAGTAATCTCGAAAAATCAATAAAAAATCCCTAAAAATCTCTAAAAATACCTAAACATTACAACAATTAATAGAAATTACAAAAAATCACTAAAAACTCAAGAAACCACTAAAAATCCATAAAAATTCCCTAAAAAATACCTAAAAATCATTAAAAATCCTGAAATATCCCATACATTCCATTAAAAGGCCTAAAAATCCTTAAAAATCTCTAAAAATCCCTACAAATCCCTAAAAATCCTTAAAAATTCCTAACAATTCAAAAAATATCTAAAACTCCATAAAAGAAAATCCATACAAATCTCTTAAAATCAATAAAAATAACTAAAAATCCATGAAAAATAAAAAAAAAACAAAAAAATATATAAAAATTAACGAAAAACACCAAAAATCAATTGAAATTAATATAAATATATAATAATCTAAAATCTCTATGAATCACTAAAATTCATTAAACCCTAAAACAATCTAAAAGTCCTTAAAAGTCCATACATATCTCAAAAAATCTCTAAAAATCCCTAAAACTCATTAAAAATCCCTATAAATCGCTAAAAATTCTTAAAAGTACATTAAAATCCTTAAAAAAACACTAAAAATCTCTAAAAATCCCTAAAAATCTCAAAAATTTTCAAAAAATCCTTAAAAAATCCAAAAAATTCATAAAAATTCAAAAAAATCCTTAAAAATCTCTAAAGATCCATAAAATTCCCCTGAAAAATCCCTACAAATCAACAAATATTCCAAAAAATCACCAAAAATCCATGAAAATTTATTAATAATACAGAAAAATCCCTGAAAAAAATCCATAAACATCTTTAAAAATTACTTTAAGAATTTTAATGGATTTTTAGGTATTTGCATGGATTTTTACAGATATTTGGTATTTTTTATGAATTTTCAGGGATATTAAGAATTTTTTCGAGAGATTTTTAGTGATTTTTTTAGAAATTTTCAAGGATTTTTAATTTTTTTAAGGATTTTTTGAAAAATTTAGAGATTTTTAAGGAGTTTTAGAGAATTTTAGGGATTATTAGTTGATTTTAGTGATTTTTAAAGATTTTGACCATTTCTTAATAGGTGTTTAAGGATTTCTAGAGATTTTAAGGTATTTTTAGTGAATTTTAGGGATATTTAGAGATTTTTAAAGATTTTTATGGATTTTGTTAGGAATTTCTATGCATTTTTGATAATATCTAATGATTTTTAGGGATTTTTATGGATTTTTTCGAATTTTAATTTATTTCTAGCGATTTTAAGTAATTTCTAAAGATGTGTATGGATTTTTTAATGATTTCTATGGATTATTAATGAATTTTTATTACTTAACCTAACCTAACCTAACCTAACCTAACTCCTAACCTAACCTAACCTAACCTAACCAAACCTAACTTAACCTAACCTAACCTAGCCTAACCTAACTTAACCTAACCTAACTTAACCTAACCTAACCTAACCTAACTTAACTTAACCTAACCTAACTTAACCTAACCTAACCTAACCTAACTTAACCTAACTTAACCTAACCTAACCTAACCTAACCTAACCTAAATTAACCTAACCTAACTTAACCTAACCTAACCTAACCTAACTTAACCTAACCTAACCTAACCTAGCCTAACCTAACCTAATCTAACTTAACCTAACCTAACTTAACCTAACTTAACTTAACCTAACCTAACCTAACCTAACCTAACTTAACCAAACCTAACCTAACCTAACCTAACCTAACCAAACCTAACTTAACCTAACCTAACCTAACCTAACCTAACTTAACCTAACCTAACCTAGCCTAACCTAACTTAACCTAACCTAACTTAACCTAACCTAACCTAACTTAACTTAACCTAACCTAACCTAACCTAACCTAACCTAACTTAAACAAACCTAACCTAACCTAACCTAACCTAACTTAACCTAACCTAACTTAACCTAACCTAACCTAACCTAACTTAACCTAACCTAACCTAACCTAACCTAACTTAACCTAACCTAACATAGCCTAACCTAACCTAACCTAACCTAACTTAACCTAACCTAACTTAACCTAACCTAACCTAACCTAACCTAACCTAACCTAACCTAACCTAACCTAACCTAACCTAACCTAACTTAACCTAACCTAACCTAACCTAACTTAACCTAACCTAACCTAACTTAACCTAACCTAACCTAACCTAACCTAACTTAACCTAACCAAACCTAACCTAACTTAACCTAGCCTAACCTAACCTAACCTAACCTAACTTAACCTAACCTAACCTAGCCTAACCTAACCTAACTTAACCTAACCTAACCTAACCTAACCTAACTTAACCTAACCTAACCTAACCTAACCTAACTTAACTTAACCTAACCTAACCTAACCTAACCTAACTTAACCTAACCTAACCTAACCTAACCTAACCTAACCTAACTTAACCTAACCTAACCAAACCTAACCTAACCTAACTTAACCTAACCTAACCTAACCTAACTTAACATAACCTAACCTAACCTAACCTAACCTAACTTAACCTAACCTAACCTAACCTAACTTAACCTAACCTAACCTAACCTAACCTAACTTAACCTAACCTAGCCTAACCTAACCTAACCTAACTTAACCTAACCTAACCTAACCTAACCTAACCTAACTTAACCTAACCTAACCTAACCTAACTTAATGTAACCTAACCTAACTTAACCTAACCTAACTTAACCTAACCTAACCTAACCTAATCTAACTTAACCTAACCTAACCTAACCTAACCTAACCTAACGAAACCTACCTAACCTAACCTAACCTAACCTAACCTAACCCAACCCAACCCAACCTAACCTAACCTAGCCTAACCTAACTTAACCTAACCTAACTTAACCTGACCTAACCTAACTTAACTTAACCTAACCGAACCTAACCTAACCTAACTTAACCTAACCTAACCTAACCTAACCTAACCTAACCTAACCTAACTTAACCTAATCTAACTTAACCTAACCTAACCTAACCTAACTTAACCTAACCTAACCTAACCTAACCTAACTTAACCTAACCTAACCTAACCTAACCTAACCTAACCCAACCTAACCTAACCTAACCTAACCTATCTTAACCTAACCTAACCTAACCAAACTTAACCTAACCTAACTTAACCTAACCTAACTTAACCTAACCTAACCTAACTTAACCTAGCCTAACCTACCCCAACCCAACCTAACCTAACCTAACCTAACTTAACCTAACCTAACCTAACCTAACTTAACCTAACCTAACCTAACCTAACCTAACTTAACCTAACCTAACCTAGCCTAACCTAACCTAACTTAACCTAACCTAACCTGAACTAACCTAACTTAACCTAACCTAACCAAACCTAACTTAACCTAACCTAACCTAACCTAACCTAACTTAACTTAACCTAACCTAACCTAACCTAACCTAACTTAACCTAACCTAACCTAACCTAACCTAACCTAACCTAATCTAACCTAATTTAACCTAACCTAACCTAACCTAACTTAACCTAACCTAACCAAACCGAACCTAACCTAACCTAACCTAACCTAACCTAACCTAACTTAACCTAACCTAACCTAACCTAACCTAACCTAACCTAACTTAACCTAACCTAACCTAACCTAACCTAACTTAACCTAACCTAACCTAACCTAACCTAACTTAACCTAACCTAACCTAACCAAACCTAACTTAACCTAACCTAACCTAACCTAACCTAACCTAACTTAACCTAACCTAACCGAACCTAACTTAACCTAACCTAACCTAACCTAACCTAACTTAATGTAACCTTACCTAACTTAACCTAACCTAACTTAACCTAACCTAACCTAA
Organism: Halocaridina rubra; assembly: GCA_037179515.1. Lineage (NCBI taxonomy): Eukaryota > Metazoa > Arthropoda > Malacostraca > Decapoda > Atyidae > Halocaridina > Halocaridina rubra. The sequence goes on from JAXCGZ010008608.1 coordinate 7,602, forward strand.
TCTAACTTAACCTAACCTAACCTAACCTAACCTAACTTAACCTAACCTAGCCTAACCTAACCTAACCTAACCTAACTTAACCTAACCAAACCTAACCTAACCTAACCTAACCTAACCTAACCTGACCTAACCTAACCTAACTTAACCTAACCTAACCTATCCTAACCTGACCTAACCTAACCTAACCTAACTTAACCTAGCCAAACCTAACCTAACCTAACCTAACTTAACCTAACCTAACCTAACTTAACTTAAACTAACCTAACCTAACTTAACCTAACCTAACCTAACCTAACCTAACCTAACCTAACCTAACTTAACCTAACCTAACCCAACCTAACCTAACTTAACCTAACCTAACCTAACCTAACCTAACCCAACCCAACCTAACCTAACCTAACCTAAACTAACCTGACCTAACCTTACCTAACCTAACCTAACCTAACCTAACCTAACCTAACCCAACCCAACCCAACCCAACCCAACCTAACCTAACCCAACCCAACCTAACCCAAACTAACCCAATCTAACCTAACCTAACCTAACCCAAACTAACCTAACCCAACCTAACCCAACCTAACCTAACCTAACCTAACCCAACCTAACCCAACCTAACCTAACCTTACCTAACCTAACATAACCCAACCTAACCTAACCTAACCCATCCCTAACCTAACATAACCTAACCTAACTTAACCTAACCTAACCTAACTTAACCTAACCTAACCAAACCTAACCTAACTTAACCTAACCAAACCTAACCTAACTTAACCTAACCTAACCTAACCTAACCTAACCTAACTTAACCTAACCTAACCTAACCAAACCTAACCTAACCTAACTTAACCTAACCTAACCTAACCTAACTTAACCTAATTTAACCTAACCTAACCTAACCTAACTTAACCAAAACTAACCTAACCTAACCTAACCTAACCTAACTTAACCTAACCTAACCTAACCTAACTTAACCTAACCTAACCTAACCTAACCTAACTTAACCTAACCAAACCTAACCTAACCTAACCTAACCTAACTTAACCTACCCTAACCTAACCTAACCTAACCTAACTTAACCTAACCTAACCTAACCTAGCCTAACTTAACCTAACCTAACCTAACCTAACTTAACTCAACCTAACCTAACCTAACCTAACCTAACTTAACCTAACCTAACCTAACCTAACCTAACTTAACCTAACCAAACCTAACCTAACCTAACTTAACCTAACCTAACCTAACCTAACCTAACTTAACCTAACCTAACCTAACCTAACCTAACTTAACCTAACCTAACCTAACCTAACCTAACTTAACCTAACCAAACCTAACCTAATCTAACCTAACTTAACCTAAGCTAACCTAACCTAACTTAACCTAACCTAACCTAAGTTAGGTTAGGTTAGGTTAGGTTAGGTTAGGAGGGGGGGTTAGGTTAGGTTAGGTTAGGTTAGGCTAGGTTAGGTTAGGTTATAGGTTAGGTTAGGTTAGGTTAGGTTAGGTTAGGTTAGGTTGGGTTGGGTTGGGTTGGGTTAGGTTAGGTTAGGTTAGGATAGGTTACATTAGGTTAGGTTAGGTTGGGTTAGGTTAGGTTAGGTTAGGTTGGGTTAGGTTAGGTTAGGTTAGGTTAGGTTAGGTTGGGTTAGGTTAGGTTAGGTTGGGTTGGGTTAGGTTAGGTTAGGTTAGGTTAGGTTAAATTAGGTTAGGTTAGGTTAGGTTAGGTTAGGTTAAGTTAGGTTTGGTCAGGTTAGGTTACGTTAAGTTGGGTTAGGTTAGGTTAGGTTAGGTTAGGTTAAGTTAGGTTAGGTTAGGTTAGGTTAGGTTAGGATGGGTTAGGTTAGGTTAAGTTAGGTTAGATTGGGTTGGGTTAGGTTATTTTAGGTTAGGTTAGGTTAAGTTAGGTTAGGTTAGGTAAGGTTAGGTTAGGTTAGGCTAAGTTAGGTTAGGTTAGGTTAGGTTAGGTTAGGTTAGGTTAAGTTAGGTTAGGTTAGGTTAGGTTAGGTTAGGTTAGGTTTGGTTAGGTTAGGTTAGGTTAGGTTAGGTTTGGTTAGGTTAAGTTAGGTTAGGTTAGGTTAGGTTAGGCTAAGTTAGGTTAGGTTAGGTTAGGTTAGGTTAAGTTAGATTAGGTTAGGTTAGGTTAGGTTGGGTTAGGTTAAGTTAGGTTAGGTTAGGTTAGGTTAGGTTAAGTTACGTTAGGTTAGGTTACATTAGGTTAAGTTAGGTTAGGTTAGGTCAAGTTAGGTTAGGTTAGGTTAGGTTAAGTTAGGTTAGGTTAGGCTACGTTAGGTTAGGTTAAGTTAGGCTAGGTTGGGTTAGGTTAGGTTAGGTTAGGTTAGGTTAAGTTAGGTTAGGTTAGGTTAGGTTAGGTTAGGTTAGGTTAAGTTAGGTTAGGTTAGGTTTGGTTAGGTTAAGTTAGGTTAGGTTAGGTTAGTTTCGGTTAGGTTAAGTTAGGTTAGGTTAGGTTAGGTTAGGTCAAGTTAGGTTAGGCTAGGTTAAGTTAGGTTAGGTTAGGTGTGGTTAGGTTAAGTTAGGTTAGGTTAGGTTAGGTTAGGTTAGGCTAAGTTAGGTTAGGTTAGGTTAGGTTAAGCTAGGTTAGGTTAGGTTAGGTTAGGTTAAGTTAGGTTAGGTTAGGTTAGGTTAGGTTAGGTGAAGTTAGGTTATGTTAGGTTAGGTTAGGTTAAGTTAGGTTAGGTTAGGTTAGGTTAGGTTAGGTTAAGTTAGGTTAGGTTAGGCTAGGTTTGGTTAGGTTAGGTTAAGTTAGGTTAGGTTAGGTTAGGTTAGGTTAGGTTAAGTTAAGTTAGGTTAGGTTTGGTTAGGTTAGGTTAAGTTAGGTTATGTTAGGTTAGGTTAGGTTAGGTTAAGTTAGGTTTGGTTAGGTTAAGTTAGGTTAAGTTAGGTTAGGTTAGGTTAGGTTAAGTTAGGTTAGGTTAGGTTAGGTTAGGTTAGGTTAGGTTAAGTTAGGTTAGGTTAGGTTAGGTTAGGTTAGGTTAAGTTAGGTTAGGTTAGGTTAGGTTAGGTTAGGTTAAGTCAGGTTAAGTTAGGTTAGGTTAGGTTAGGTTAGGTTAGGTTAAGTTAAGTTAGGTTAGGTTAGGTTAGGTTAGGTTAGGTTAAGTTAGGTTAGGTTAGGTTAGGTTATGTTAAGTTAGGTTAGGTTAGGTTAGGTTAGGTTAGGTTAAGTTAGGTTAGGTTAGGTTAGGTTAGGTTAGGTTAGGTTAAGTTAGGTTAGGTTAGGTTAGGTTAGGTTAAGTTAGGTTAGGTTAGGTTAGGTTAGGTTAGGTTAGGTTAAGTTAGGTTAAAATCTCTTAAGATCAATAAAAATAACTAAAAATCCATGAAAATTCCTAAAAAAATCCAAAAAATCTAAAAATCCCTAAAAATCACAAAAAAACATAGAAATTAATAAAAAAAAATATATATATATAAATATCCTAAAATCTCTAAATATCACTAAAATTCACTAAAATCCTAAGAAAATCTAAAAATTATTAAAAGTCCATAAAAAACTCCAAAAATCTCCAAAAATCCCTAGAACTCATTAAAAATCCCAATAAATCGCTAAAAATCGTTAAAAAACTATTAAAATCCATAAAAATCCCTACAAATCCCGAAAAATTCAAAAAATTCTTTAAAAATCTATAAAAATCCCTAAAAATCCATAAAATTTCCCTGAAAAATCCCTACAAATCAATAAAAATTCCTAAAATTCCCCAATAATCCATAAAAATTCATTAATAATCCATAGAAATCATTAAAAAATCCATACACATCTTTAAAAATTACTTAAAATCACTAGAAATAAATTAAAATTCGAAAAAATCCATAAAAATCTCTAAAAATCATTAAATATTACCAAAAATGCATAGAAATTCATAACAAAATCCATAAAAATCTTTAAAAATCTCTAAATATCCCTAAAATTCACTAAAAATACCTTAAAATCTCTACAAATCCTTAAAGACCTATAAAGAAATGGTAAAAATCTCTAAAAATCGCTAAATTCAACTAATAATCCCTAAAATTTTCTAAAACTCTTGAAAAATCCCTGTAAATAACGAAAAATTCCTAAATTTTTCTAAAAATCCTTAAAATTTATAAAAACCAATAAAAATTTCTAAACAAAAATCTCTAAAAAATCCTTAATATTCCTAAAAATTCATAAAAAATACCAAACCTAACTAATTTAACCTAACCTAACCTAACCTAACCTAACTTAACCTAACCTAACCTAACCTAACCTAACCTAACTTAACCTAACCTAACCTAACCTAACCTAACTTAACCTAACCTACCCTAACCTAACCTAACCTAACTTAACCTAACCTAACCTAACCTAACCTAAATTTTAGGGATTATTAGTTGAATTTAGCGATTTTTAGAGATTTTTACCATTTCTTTATAGGTCTTTAAGGATTTCTAGAGATTTTAAGGTATTTTTAGTGAATTTTAGGGATATTTAGAGATTTTTAAAGATTTTTATGGAGTTTGTTATGAATTTCTATGCATTTTTGGTAATATCTAATGATTTTTAGAGATTTTTATGGATTTTTTCGAATTTTAATTTATTTCTAGTGATTTTAAGTAATTTTTAAAGATGTGTATGGATTTTTTAATGATTTCTATGGATTATTAATGAATTTTTATGGATTATTGGGGAATTTTAGGAATTTTTATTGATTTGTAGGGATTTTTCAGGGAAATTTTATGGATTTTTAGGGATTTTTATAGATTTTTAAAGAATTTTTTGAATTTTTCGGGATTTGTAGGGATTTTTATGGATTTTAATATTTTTTTAACGATTTTTAGCGATTTATTGGGATTTTTAATGAGTTCTAGGGATTTTTGGAGATTTTTGGAGATTTTTATGGACTTTTAATGATTTTTAGATTTTCTTAGAATTTTAGTGAATTTTAGTGATATTTAGAGATTTTAGGATATTTATATATATATATATTTTTTTTTATTAATTTCTATGTTTTTTTGTGATTTTTAGGGATTTTTAGATTTTTAGGATTTTTTAGGAATTTTCATGGATTTTTAGTTATTTTTATTGATCTTAAGAGATTTTAATCTAACCAAACCTAACCTAACCTAACTTAACATAACCTAACCTAACCTAACCTAACCTAACTTAACCTAACCTAGCCTAACTTAACTTAACCTAACCTAACCTAACCTAACCTAACCTAACTTAACCTAACCTAACCTAACCTAACCTAACCTAACTTAACCTAACCTAACTTAACTTAACCTAACCTAACCTAACCTAACCTAACCTAACCTAACTTAACCTAACCTAACCTAACCTAACCTAACTTAAACTAATTTAACCTAACCTAACCAAACCTAACCTAACCTAACTTAACCTAACCTAACCTAACCTAACCTAACCTAACTTAACCTAACCTAACCTAACCTAACCTAACTTAACTTAACCTAACCTAACATAACCTAACATAACTTAACCTAACCTAACCTAACCTAACCTAACCTAACCTAACCTAACCTAACTTAACCTAACCTAACCTAACCTAACATAACCTAACTTAACCTAGATTTTCTTAGGATTTTAGTGAATTTTAGTGATATTTAGAGATTTTAGGATATTTATATATATTTTTTTTATTAATTTCTATGTTTTTTGTGATTTTTAGGGATTTTTAGATTTTTAGGATTTTTTAGGAATTTTAATGGAATTTTAGTTATTTTTATTGATCTTAAGAGATTTTAACCTAACCTACCCTAACCTAACCTAACTTAACCTAACCTAACCTAACCTAACCTAACTTAACCTAACCTAACCTAACCTAACCTAACTTAACCTAACCTAACCTAATCTAACCTAACTTAACCTAACCTAACCTAACCTAACCTAACTTAACTTAACTTAACCTAACCTAACCTAACCTAACCTAACCTAACTTAACTTAACTTAACTTAACCTAACCTAACCTAACCTAACCTAACTTAACCTAACCTAACCTAACCTAACCTAACCTAACAACCTAACCAAACCTAACCTAACCTAACCTAACCTAACCTAACCTAACTTAGCCTAACCTAACCTAACCTAACCTAACCTAACCTAACCTAACTTAACATAACCTAACCTAACCTAACCTAACCTAACCTAACCTAACCTAACTTAACTTAACCTAATGTAACCTAACCTAATGTAACTTAACCTAACCTAACCTAACCTAACCTAACTTAACCTAACCTAACCTAACCTAACCTAACCTACCCTAACTTAACCTAATCTAACCTAACCTAACCTAACCTAACCTAACCTAACCTAACCCAACCTAACACAAGCCAACCTAACCCAACCCAACCTAACCCAACCTAACCTAACCTAACCTAACCTAACCCAACCCAACCTAACCTAACCTAACCTAACCCAACCTAACCTAACCTTATCTAACCTAACCTAACCCAACCTAACCTAACCTAACCCATCCCTAACCTAACATAACCTAACCTATCTTAACCAAACCTAACCTAACCTAACTTAACCTAACCAAACATAACCTAACTTAACCTAACCTAACCTAACCTAACTTAACCTAACCTAACCTAACCTAACTTAACCTAACTTAACCTAACCTAACCTAACCTAACCTAACCTAACCTAACCTAACTTAACCTAACCTAACCTAACCTAACTTAACCTAACCTAACCTAACCTAACTTAACCCAACCTAACCTAACCTAACCTAATCTAACTTAACCTAACCTAACCTAACCTAACCTAACTTAACCTAACCTAATCTAACCTAACTTAACCTAACCTAACCAAACCTAACCTAACCTAACCTAACTTAACCTAACCTAACCTAACCTAACCTAACCTAACTTAACCTAACCTAACCTAATCTAACCTAACCTAACTTAGCCTAACCTAACCTAACCTAACCTAACTTAACCTAACCTAACCTAAAATAACCTAACCCAACCCAATCTAACCTAACTTAACCTAACCTAACCCATCCTAACCTAACCTAACCTAACCTTAGGTTAGGTTAGGTTAGGTTTGGTTAAGTTAGTTTAGGTTAGGTTAGGTTAAGTTAGGCTAGGTTAGGTTAGGTTAGGCTAGGTTAGGTTAGGTTAGGTTAGGTTAGGTTAGGTTAGGTTAGGTTAGGTTAGGTTAGGTTAGGTTAGGTTAGGTTAGGTTAGGTTAGGTTAGGTTAGGTTAGGTTAAGTTAAGTTAAGTTAAGTTAAGTTAAGTTAAGTTAAGTTAAGTTAAGTTAAGTTAAGTTAAGTTAAGTTAAGCTAAGCTAAGCTAAGCTAAGCTAAGCTAAGCTAAGCTAAGCTAAGCTAAGCTAAGCTAAGCTAAGCTAAGTTAAGTTAAGTTAAGTTAAATTAAGTTAGGTTAGGTTAGGTTAGGTTAGGTTAGGTTAGGTTAGGTTAGGTTAGGGATGGGTTAGGTTAGGTTAGGTTAGGTTGGGTTAGGTTAGGTTAGGTAAGGTTACCTTAGGTTGGGTTAGGTTAGGTTAGTTTAGGATAGGTTAGGTTGGGTTGGGTTGGGTTAGGTTAGGTTAGGTTAGGTTAGGTTAGGTTAGGTTGGGTTAGGTTGGCTTGGGTTAGGTTGGCTTGGGTTAGGTTGGGTTAGGTTAGGTTAGGTTAGGTTAGGTTAGGTTAGGTTGGCTTGGGTCAGGTTAGGTTGGGTTGGGTCAGGTTAGGTTGGGTTAGGTTTTGTTAGGTTGGGTTAGTTTAGGTTAGGTTAGGTTAGGTTAGGTTAGGTTGGGTTAGGTTAGGTTGGGTTAGGTTGGGTTAGGTTAGGTTAGGTTAGGTTAGGTTGGGCTAAGTTAGGTTAGGTTAGGTTGGGTTAGGTTGGGTTAGGTTAGGTTGGGTTAGGTTAGGTTAGGTTAGGTTAGGTTGGGTTAGTTTGGGTTAGGTTGGTTGGGTTATGTTGGGTTAGGTTAGTTTAGGTTAGGTTAGGTTAGGTTAGGTTGGGTTGGGTTGGGTTTGGTTGGGTTTGGTTAGGTTAGGTTAGGTTAGGTTGGGTTGGGTTGGGTTGGGTTGGGTTGGGTTGAGTTAGGTTGGGTTAGGTTATGTTAGGTTGGGTTGGGTTAGGTTGGGTTAGGTTGGGTTAGGTTAGGTTAGGTTAGGTTAGGTTGGGTTAGGTTAGGTTAGGTTAGGTTAGGTTAGGTTGGGTTAGGTTAGGTTAGGTTAGGGATGGGTTAGGTTAGGTTAGGTTAGGTTAGGTTAGGTTAGGTTAGGTTGGGTCAGGTTAGGTTGGGTTAGTTTAGGTTAGGTTAGGTTAGGTTAGGTTAGGTTAGGTTGGGTTAGGTTAGGTTAGGTTAGGTTAGGTTGGGTTAGGTTGGGTTAGGTTAGGTTAGGTTAGGTTGGGTTAGGTTGGGTTAGGTTAGGTTGGGTTAGGTTAGGTTAGGTTAGGTTGGGTTAGGTTAGGTTGGGTTAGTTTGGGTTAGGTTGGGTTAGGTTAGGTTAGGTTGGGTTGGGTTAGGTTAGGTTAGGTTGGGTTGGGTTGGGTTGGGTTGGGTTGGGTTGGGTTGGGTTAGGATTGGTTAGGTTAGGTTAGGTTAGGTTAGGTTAGGTTGGGTTGGGTTAGGTTAGGTTAGGTTAGGTTAGGTTAGGTTGGCTTGGGTTAGGTTGGGTTAGGTTAGGTTAGGGATGGGTTAGGTTAGGTTAGGTTGGGTTAGGTTAGGTTAGGTTAGGTTTGGTTAGGTTGGGTTAGGTTAGGTTAGGTTAGGTTAGGTTGGGTTAGGTTGGGTTGGCTTGGGTTAGGTTGGGTTAGGTTAGGTTAGGTTAGGTTAGGTTGAGTTAGGTTAGGTTGGGTTAGGTTAAGTTAGGTTAGGTTAGGTTAGGTAGTTAGGTTAGCTTCACTAAAAATCCCGAGTAATCTCGAATAATCAATAAACAATCCCAAAAAATCTCTAAAAATACCTAAAAATTACAAACAATTAATAAAAATTACAAAAAATCACTAAAAACTCAAGAAACCACTAAAAATCCATAAAAATTCCCTAAAATATACCTAAAAATCATTAAAAATCCTGAAATATCCCATACATTCCATTAAAAGTCCTAAAAATCCTTAAAAATCTCTAAAAATCCCTACAAATCCCTAAAAATCCTTAAAAATTCCTAACAATTCAAAAAATATCTAAAACTCCATAAAAGAAAATCCATACAAATCTCTTAAAATCAATAAAAATAACAAAAAATCCATGAAAAATCCAAAAAAACAAAAAAAAATATAAAAATCCATGAAAAACACCAAAAATCAATAGAAATTAATATAAATATATAATAATCTAAAATCTCTATGAATCACTAAAATTCATTAAACCCTAAAATAATCTAAAAATCCTTAAAAGTCCATACAAATCTCAAAAAATCTCTAAAAATCCCTAAAACTCATTAAAAATCCCTATATATCGCTCTAAATTCTTAAAAATACATTAAAATCCTTAAAAAACACTAAAAATCTCTAAAAATCCCTACAAATCTCTAAAATTTTCAAAAAATCCTTAAAAAATCCAAAAAATTCATAAAAATTCAAAAAAATCCTTAAAAATCTCTAAAGATCCATAAAATTCCCCTGAAAAATCCCTACAAATCAACAAATATTCCAAAAAATCCCCAAAAATCCATGAAAATTTATTAATAATACATAGAAATCCCTGAAAAAATCCATAAACATCTTTAAAAATTACTTTAAACCCCTACAAATAAATAATAATCTGAAAAAAATCCATAAAAATATCTAAAAATCTTTATATATTATCAAATATCCATAGAAATTCCTAAAAAAATCCATAAAAATCCCTAAAAAATACTTAAACAATACCTAAAAAATAAAAACTACTTAACCTAACCTAACCTAACCTAAGCTAACCTTTAACCTAACCTAACCTAATCTAACCAAGAAAAATCCCTCAATATCCAAAACATTCCTAAAAACTTTAAAAATTCCCTAAAAATCCTTAAAATCTCAAAAAATCCCTAAAATTCACTAAAAATCCCAAAAAAAATTGAAGAATCAATAAAAATCCCTAAAAATCCGTAAAAATCTCTAAAAATACCTAAAAATTACAAACAAATTATAAAAATCACAAAAAAATCCCTAAAAACTCCAAAAATCACTAAAAATTCACAAAAATTCCCTAAAAAATACCTAAAATTCATTAAAAAAAATTGAAAAATCCCATAAAATCCATTAAGAGTCCTAAAAATCCTTTAAAATCTCTAAAAATCCCTACAAATCCCTAAAAATCCTTAAAAATTCCTAACAATTAAAAAAAATATTTAAAACTCCATAAAAGAAAATCCCTAAAAATCTCTTAAGATCAATAAAAATAACTAAAAATCCATGAAAATTCAAAAAAAATCCTAAAAATCTATAAATCCCTAAAAATCACCAAAAAAAACATAGAAATTAATAAAAATATATATATATAAATATCCTAAAATCTCTAAAAATCATTAAAATTCACTAAAATCCTAAGAAAATCTAAAAATCATTAAAAGTCCATAAAAATCTCTAAAAATCTCAAAAAATCCCTAGAACTCATTAAAAATCCCAATAAATCGCTAAAAATCGTAAAAAAAAACATTAAAATCCATAAAAATCCCTACAAATCCCGAAAAATTAAAAAAATTCTTTAAAAATCTATAAAAATTCCAAAAAATCCCATAAAATTTCCCTGAAAAATCCCTACAAAATAAAAATTCCTAAAATTCCCAAATAATCCATAAAAATTCATTAATAATCCATAGAAATCATTAAAAATCCATACACATCTTTAAAAATTACTTAAAATCACTAGAAATAAACTAAAATTCGAAAAAATCCATAAAAATCTCTAAAAATCATTAGATATTACCAAAAATCCATAGAAATTCCTAACAAAATCCATAAAAATCTTTAAAAATCTCTAAATATCCCTAAAATTCACTAAAAATACCTTAAAATCTCTAGAAATCCTTAAAAACCTATAAAGAAATGGTAAAAATCTCTAAAAATCGCTAAATTCAACTAATAATCTCTAAAATTTTCTAAAACTCCTAAAAAATCCCTGTAAATAACTTAAAATTCCTAAATTTTTCTAAAAATCCTTAAAAATTTATAAAAACCAATAAAAATTTCTAAAAAAAATCTCTAAAAAATCCTTAATATTCCTAAAGATTCATAAAAAATACCAAAAATCTGTAAAAATCCATGCAAATCCCTAAAAATCCATTAAAAATCTTAAAAAATCTCTAAAATTCTCTAAGAATCCCATAAAATTTTCTAAAAATCCTTAAAGACTCCTAAAAATTCATAAATATTCAAAAAAGAATCCTAAAAAATCTCTAAAAATCCCAAAAATTCCATAAAATTCCAAAGAAAAATCCCTACAAATAAATTGAAATTCCTGAAAATCCCATAAAATCCAAAAAAAAATCATTAATAATCTATGGAAATCCCTAAAAAATCCATAAACATCTTTAAAAATTACTTAAAATCCATACAAATAAATGAAAATTGGAAAAAAATCCATAAAGATATCTAAAAAAATCTTCAGATATTACCAAAAATTTAAAGAAATTCCAAAAAAATACATAAAATTCTTTAAAAATCTCTAAAAATCCCTAAAATTTGCTAAAAATCCCTTAAAATCTCTAGAAATCCTTAAAAATCTATAAAAATTTGTCAAAATCTCTAAAAATCACTAAAATCAACTAATAATCCCTAAAATTCTCTAAAACTCCTTAAAAATCTCTAAATTTTTCGAAAAATCCTTAAAAAAAAATTAAAAATCCTTGAAAATTTATAAAAAAAAAATCACTAAAAATCTCTCAAAAAAATTCTTAATATCCCTAAAAATCCATAAAGAAAATACCAAATATCTGTAAAAATCCATGCAAATACCTAAAAAACCATTTAAATTCTTAAAAAATTAATAAAAATCTCTAAAAATCCCAAAAATATCCCCCAATATCCATAGAAATTCCTAAAAAATACATACACACTCCTAAAACTCTCTAAAAATCCCTAAAACTCACTAAAAATCTTTAAAAATCCCTAAAAATTCCCCAAAATACCTAAAAATCTCAACAAATGCATATAAATCCCTAGAAATTCATAAAAATCCCTACAAAATCATTAAAAATCGAGAAAAATTCATAAAATCTCTAAAAATCCCAAAAATTACCTAAAAAATACCTAAAAATTATAAAAAATCCTGACAAATCCCAAAAAATCCATAAAAATTCCTAACAATTCATAAAAATCTGTATAAATCCCAAAAAATTCCTACAATTCTCTAAATATCCTTAAAAATTTCTAAGCATTCAAAAAAATCCCTAATAATCACTACAAATTACTGAATATCCCTAAAAATCCAGGAACATTTCAAACAAATCCATAAAAATCTCTAAAAAATCCCTAGAAATCACTAAAAATAAATTGAAATTCTTAAAAACTCCGTAAAAATCCCCTAAAAATCTTTGAAAGTCACTAAAATTCACTAAAAATCACCAAAAATCTCTAAAAATCCTTAAAAATCCATACAAATCCCTAAAAATCTCTAAAAATCCCTAAAACTCACTAAAAATCCCTAAAATTCTCTAGAAAGCCTTAAAATTTCCTAAAAATCAATAAAAATCCATAAATATCCCCAAAAACCACTAAAAATCCCAAAAAATCCTTAGAATTCTCTAAAAATCCTTAAACATTCCTAAAAATCCATAAAAATCCCTTAAAAATCCCTAAACCTAACCTAAACTAACCTTTAACCTAACCTAACCTAATCTAACCTAGAAAAGCCTTAAAAATCCAAATAATCCCTACAAAACTTTAAAAATCCCTAAAATTCTCAAAAAATCCCTAGAATCTCAAAAAATCCCTAAAATTCAATAAAACAAGTACTTAAAATTTTCTATAAATCTTTAAAAATTCCTAAACAAATTTAAAAATCCCTAAAATATTCTTAAAAATAAAAAAAAAATCCATAAAAATCCATAAAATTCCCCTGAAAAACCCTAAAAATCAATAAAAATCCCTAAAAGTCCCAAATAATCAATAAAAATTCATTATAAATTTGTATATATCCCTAAAAATTCCCTAAAACTACCTAAAAATAACAATTACTTAACCTAACCTAAGCTAAGCTAACCTAACCTAATCTATTACCTAGAAAACTCCCAAAAAATCCTTTAAATTCCCTCAAAATCTATGGAAAGCCCTAAAAATCACCAAAAAAAACCATAGAAGTTAATAAGAAATCTATAAAAATCTCTTAAAAAACACCTAAAATCCCTAAAAATATATAAAATTCCTAAAAAAAAATCCTAAAAAATCTCTACAAATCATTAAGATTTTCCAAAAATTCTTGAAAATTCCTAGAAATCCGTAAAAATCCATAACAAAATCTCTAAAAATCTCAAAAATTTTGTAAAAATTACAAAAATATCCATGAAAATCCCTTTAAAAATTCCCTAAAATTCTCAAAAAATCCAAAAAAATCCCTAAAAATCCATAAAAATAAAAAATCTTTAAAAATCCATAAAAATCCATAAAATTCTCAAAATATCCTTAAAATTCCTAATAATCCATAAAAATCCCTTAAGCATCACTAAAAATCTCTAAAAATCAATTAAATTCCCTATAAATCCATAAAAACTTCTAAAAATCCTCACTTAATCTAGCCTAACTTAACCTTTAGCCTAAGCTAACTTAGAAAAATCCCTAAAAAGCCATAGAAACCCCTACAATCCCTAAAAAAAAAAAACTAAAATTCCCTAATGAGCTCTAAAATCTCTAAAAATTCTTAAGCATCTCTAAAAATCCATAGAATTTCTTAAAAGCCCTAAAATTCTCTAAAAATCCTTAAATATCTCTAAAAATCCCTTAAAATTCATAAAAAGTCATAAATATCTAAAAAATCCCTAAAATAATTAAATTCCCTAAAAATCTTTAAAATTCCTTAAAAATCCCTGAAATTCAAAAAAATTTCCTATAAAATCCCTAAAAATCATTAAAAATCCCCCAAAATCCCCAAAAAATATAAAAATTCCTAAAATAATCCATACAAATTTCAAAAAAAAATTACTTAACCTAACCTAAGCTAACCTACCCAAACTAACCTTCAACCTAACCTAACATAATCTATAACCTAGAAAAATCCCTAAAAATACTTAAAAATCCATAAAAATCTATACAAATCCTAAAAATCACCAAAAATCCATAGAAATTGATAATAAATCCATAAAAATCTTTAAAAACACCTAAAATCCCAAAAAAATCTATAAAAATTCATAAAATATCCCTAAAAAATTCAAAAAATTCTTGAAAATCCCTAAAAATCCATAAAAAAATCTAAAATTCTCTAAAAAAAATAAAAATTCCAAAAAATCCATGAAAATCCCTTAAAAATCCCTAAAATTCTCAAAAAAATCCCTAAAAATTGGTAAAATTATCAGGTTAGGTTGTTAGGTTAAGTTAGGTTAGGTTAGGCTAGGTTAGGTAAGGTAAGGTTAGGTTAGGTTAGGTTAGGTTGGGTTGGGTTAGGTTGGGTTAGGTTGGGTTGGGTTAGGTTAGGTTAGGTTAGGTTAGGAGGGGGGGTTAGGTTAGGTTAGGTTAGGTTAGGTTAGGTTAGGTTAGGTTAAGTTGGGTTAGGTTATGTTAGGTTAGGTTTGGTTGGGTTAGGTTAGATTAGGTTAGGTTAGGTTGGGTTGGGTTAGGTTGGGTTAGGTTGGGTTGGGTTAGGTTAGGTTAGGTTAAGTTGGGTTAGGTTATGTTAGGTTAGGTTTGGTTGGGTTAGGTTAGGTTAGGTTAGGTTAGGTTGGGTTGGGTTAGGTTAGGTTAGGTTAGGCACGTACTCAAACCAGCGTTACCCATCCAACGGCAGAAACAGACACCAGGATCCATGGGTTAATCCCAGAACACACTACAATGATGAATTCCCAGCAGAATCACACAGTCGAAACAAGTCATGGAATAACCCAAGAACAAACTACAACTATGACTATGGATACCACCCCAATGAAACATGGTAAGAATGTAACATTAGTACATGTGAACGCTCAGTCCCTGCTCGCTCATTTTGAGGAAATAATAATGCTAACAAAAGACTACAACATAGACATCCTCTGTGTAATTGAAACTTGGCTTCCTCCTACAACTGAAAATAAATATGTGAATATCCCAGAGTTTAAAATATTTCGCAATGACCATGGCCGAGGGGGTGGGGTCTGTATTTATATTAGAAATTATCTTAGTGCATCAGAAATAACCACAGGTTTAGAAAAAACTGAGGAGCTCGAAGATTTATGGATCACTGTGCAGTATCAGAAACTTCCATCTTTCATTGTAGGGTGTGTTTACCATCACCCTAAAGCACCTACCAGTTCATTCAATCATCTGCTAGAAACATTCAGAAATATCTGTGTGCTCCATAAACCCATATACGTACTTGGTGACTTTAATGATGACTTGCTCTCAGCAGATAACAAAATGAAAAGGGTGATCAACACTGTGAGGTTAACACAAATAGTGACAAAACCGCCCCGCATAACCCCTAATTCTAGGACTCTTATAGATCTGATAATAACAAATAAAGTGGAAAGTATATCCTATTGGGACGTAGTTCCCTGCCCAATTGCAGACCACGAGCTGAACATTGCTATGCTCAACATAAACAAACCCAAAAGGAAGCCTCTCTTCAAGACATTCCGGTGTCTAAAAAATTACTCCCCTGATATCTTTTGTGAAACATTAATCAACAACACAAATGTACTTAACAGAATTAAATACACAGATAACGTCAATTTGCAGGTTGAGATTCTAACAAAAGTCTTCCTTGAATGCTTAGATAGTTGTGCACCCATTGTAAAAAGAAAAATAACCCGCCCCTCAGCCCCCTGGCTAACTAATGACATCAAAAAGGCAATGCAAATCAAAAATAAAATACAAAAAGAGCTAAAAATGAATAGATATCATATGACTCTCCGAGAACGTTATAAAACAGAAAAGAAACGTGTCAGATCTCTCATCAATGTAAGTAAAAAAGACTTTTACAAAAAACAATTTAATGACTCTAGACATGATACAACAGCAACATGGAAAGCAATAAGATGCATGATACCAAATGAAAAGACTACCTCAGAAAGTTATGAAAATATTACGGAGTTGAAAGACAAAGCAGAAAACTTTAATAACGATTTTGCTAACGTTGGCAAAAATACATATGAAAAACTCAAGAAAACATCAACTCAGTGAATATGAGTAATTGCTTAAATGACAATTCTTCCAATGTAAACACAAAAGAGTACTTCAAGATAAATCCTATCGATTGTGCTACCCTAATTCTTACCATAAAGAGCCTAAGAAACTCTGGCTCTTATGGTTCAGATGGTATACCATTTCAGTTCATCAAAGATGCTCTACCCATGATTGCATCCTATATTCTAACTATTATGAACACTTCCATTGTTACTAAAAAGTTTCCTGACTCTTGGAAAATATCACATGTAATACCTCTGCATAAAAAGGGGGACAGAGAAGATGTGACAAACTATCGTCCCATTTCCCTGCTACCCATTTTCTCTAAAATATTAGAAAAAATTGTTGCATGCCAACTTAAGTCATATTTAGAGTCAAATAGACTATTAGCTATTAACCAACACGGTTTCAGACCGAAACTCTCGACGGAAACTGCATTGCTCAAAGTTACGAATAGTATCTATAATAATATAGATATGAAAAAAATATCTCTGCTTGTATTATTGGACTTATCAAAGGCCTTCGACAGTGTAAACCATGAAATTCTTTTAAGTAAATGTATTAACTTAAATATTGATCCGAGCTGGTTTAGCGAGTATCTATCTAATCGTAAACAGTCTATACGTCTTATCAACATTATCTCTGTGCCAAAAAATTAATCATTTGGTGTTCCACAGGGATCAGTACTTGGTCCTATCCTCTTCTCCATTTACGTAAATGATCTATCTTCTTTCATTTCTGACTGTCTAGTCGCACAATATGCAGATGACACTCTACTACTCCTTATTGGTGATATTAATAATCTCCCAGAGCTAACTTTAAGAGCAAAAAACACTGTCAAAAATTAAAACCTATTTTCAAGATATTGGGCTGTTAATTAACGAAAGTAAAACACAATGCATGTTTATTGGTTCAAGGTTCCACATGGCACATATTCCAGAAAACACAACAATTGATTTTTGCGACAATATTATCACAACTAGCAAAACAGTCAAAAACCTAGGAATTCACTTTGATAACCACATGTTGTTTGATTCCCACATAGGAAAAGTATGCAAAAAGGTTACAGGAACATTAATGTACTTATCACGTATAAAAGACAATTTTGAGACTACCACTCGAATAACTGTTGTTGAATCTCTAGCCCTAAGTCACATTAATTACTGCACAACTGTTTGGGGAGCTACCACTAAGACTCAGATACACAGAATACAGAAGCTTATTAATTTTGCAGCTCGAGTTGCCCTCGGAGGAATAAGAAAATATGACCCATCACACCAGCTCTCAATAAACTTGGGTGGCTGCGGGCAGAAAACAAGGTCGCTTATGTTATTTATGTTTTGTATTCAAAATTTTGGACCATCATTATCCTAGCTGGCTATTTGATTTAAAAACAGTCAGGGATATAAGGGGAACCAACACAAGACAGAGCAGTGAGCTCTTTATTCACAGAACAAACACAGAAGCAGGTTCAAAGATGATCACTATCAAAGGGCCAACACTCTGGAATAATATTCCAGAGCATCTTAAAAATGCATCCTCCTTCACAGCCTTCAAAGGCAAACTATATAGTTTTCTTTTGGACAAATAGTTGCTGCTCATTAAGAACTAATTATTCTCATTGTAAGGAAAACAAATATGGAAATGATGCCGATAATAACGATCCTGTAACCTGAATACACCATCTAGCATAAATAATCAAATCAGTAACAGGTTACAAAATAGTGATGAAACAACAGCGTCCTTCCCCACTACTCCTAACAATACAAAAACAGGCAATAACCAGAACAAGATTCTTCCCAGCACAAACAACCAACCTGGTAAAGAGTTGCAAAACAGCGAAGAAGATATAGAGTCAATCTCCACTACTCCTAACAACACAGCAACTATCACTAACCAGGACAACCAAATTACACCTTCCAGCACAAATAACCAACCCAGCAATAGGCTGCAAAATAATGAAGAAAACAGAAAAGAGAAAATAGCAGCAGTCTCTATTCTAAACATTCCATCGAAGTCCTCTCCCCCACAGCCACAGTTGCCCAATAATGCAAGTGCAAGGGTTACAGCTCAAATATATATTCGCATTCCTGGCAACCCCTTTGAGAGAGAGATACGTAATACATTGACAAATCAAGGCATTCCTTCTGAAGAAGTCTTGATTAAGGAGCTTTCTCGCAAACCAAATTGGGTTTCCTTCGCAATAACGATATCGAAAGGATTTGAATATGTGCTTTACAAACCGAATTAATGGCCTACAGGCACAATTGTCCAGTCATTTCGTGGGGGCAAACAATGGACACAACCTGGGTATTCTACAAAATATCCCAAACTACAGTCATACCAAAATAAACAGCAAAGAGCTAATGACACAATCCCCTATACTCGAGACTACAGAAAGAGACACGATACAAACCTCTCTTATCGCCGTCCACGCACAAGAGACTTCTCCTGGAGTGATGGCTCTTACAACCCTAGACACTCACCTAGGCATACAAACTTTGGGAAGGCCCGATCATACCACGGCACGTACTCCAACCAGCGTTACACATCCAACGGCAGGTACAGACACCAGGATCCATGGGCTAACCCCAGAACACACTACAATGATGAATTCCCAGCAGAATCACACAGTCGAAACTACAACTATGACTATGGATACCACCCCAATGAAACATGGTAAGAATGTAACATTAGCACATGTGAACGCTCAGTCCCTGCTCGCTCATTTTGAGGAAATAATAATGCTAACAAAAGACTACAACATAGACATCCTCTGTGTAAGTGAAACTTGGCTTCCTCCTACAACTGAAAATAAATATGTGAATATCCCAGAGTTTAAAATATTTCGCAATGACCATGGCCGAGGGGGTGGGGTTTGTATTTATGTTAGAAATTATCTTAGTGCATCAGAAATAACCACAGGTTTAGAAAAAACTGAGGAGCTCGAAGATTTATGGATCACTGTGCGGTATCAGAAACTTCCATCTTTCATTGTAGGGTGTGTTTACCGTCACCCTAAAGCACCTACCAGTTCATTCAATCATCTGCTAGAAACATTCAGAAATATCTGTGTGCTCCATAAACCCATATACATACTTGGTGATTTTAATGATGACTTGCTCTCAGCAGATAACAAAATGAAAAGGGTGATCAACACTGTGAAGTTAACACAAATAGTGACAAAACCGACCCGCATAACCCCTAATTCTAGGACTCTTATAGATCTGATAATAACAAATAAAGTGGAAAGTATACCCTATTGGGACGTAGTTCCCTGCCCAATTGCAGACCACGAGCTGAACATTGCTATGTTAAACATAAACAAGCACAAAAGGAAGCCTCTCTTCAAGACATTCCGGTGTCTAAAAAATTACTCCCCTGATATTTTTGTGAAACATTAATCAACAACACAAATGCACTTAACAGAATTAAATACACAGATAACGTTGATTTGCAGGTTGAGATTTTAACAAAAGTCTTCCTTGAATGCTTAGATAGTTGTGCACCCATTGTAAAAAGAAAAATAACCCGCCCCTCAGCCCCCTGGCTAACTAATGACATCAAAAAGGCAATGCAAATCAGAAATCAAATACAAAAAGAGCTAAAAATGAATAGATATCATATGACTCTCCGAGAACGTTATAAAACAGAAAAGAAACGTGTCAGATCTCTCATCAGTGTAAGTAAAAAAGACTTTTACAAAAAACAATTTAATGACTCTAGACATGATACAGCAGCAACATGGAAAGTGATAAGAAGCATGATAGCAAATGAAAAGACTACCTCAGAAAGTTATGAAAATATTACGGAGTTGAAAGACAAAGCAGATAACTTTAATAACTATTTTGCTAACGTTGGCAAAAATACATATGAAAAAACTCAAGAAAACATCAACTCAGTGAATATGAGTAATTGCTTAAATGACAATTCTTCCAATGAAAACACAAGAGAGTACTTCAAGATAAATCCTATCGATTGTGCTACCCTAATTCTTACCATAAAGAGCCTAAGAAACTCTGGCTCTTATGGTTCAGATGGTATACCATTTCAGTTCATCAAAGATGCTCTACCCATGATAGCATCCTATATTCTAACTATTATGAACACTTCCATTGTTACTAAAAAGTTTCCTGACTCTTGGAAAATATCACATGTAATACCTCTGCATAAAAAGGGGGACAGAGAAGATGTGACAAACTATCGTCCCATTTCCCTGCTACCCATTTTCTCTAAAATATTAGAAAAATTGTTGCATGCCAACTTATGTCATATTTAGAATCAAATAGACTATTAACGATTAACCAACATGGTTTCAGACCAAAACTCTCGACGGAAACTGCACTGCATAAAGTTACAGAATAGTATATATAATAATATAGATATGAAAAAAATATCTTTGCTTGTATTCTTAGACTTATCAAAAGCCTTCGACAGTGTAAACCATGAAATTCTTTTAAGTAAATGTATTAACTTAAATATTGATCCGAGCTGGTTTAGCGAGTATCTATCTAATCGTAAACAGTCCATACGTCTTAACAACATTATCTCTGTGCCAAAAAATTTATAACATTTGGTGTTCCACAGGGATCAGTACTTGGTCCTATCCTCTTTTCCATTTACGTAAATGATCTATCTTCTTTCATTTCTGACTGTCTAGTCGTACAATATGCAGATGACACTCAACTACTCCTTATTGGTGATATTAATAATCTCCCAGAGCTAACTTTAAGAGCAGAAAACACTCTGTCAAAAATTAAAACCTATTTCCAAGAAATTGGGCTGTTAATTAACGAAAGTAAAACACAGTGCATATTTATTGGTTCAAGGTTCCACATAGCACAAATTCCAGAAAACACAACAATTAATTTTTGCGACAGTATTATCACACCTAGCAAAACAGTCAAAAACCTAGGAATTCAC
>JAXCGZ010008609.1:7500-28700 GCA_037179515.1 Halocaridina rubra
CTGTTCGTCCATCTGGGGTTGTACTTGGCCATCAATTGCTAGGGATGTATTTGTAACTCAGAAAAAACAGATCAGAACTATTACATATAGAGGAAAATATGACTCAACTTCCTCTTTATTCAAGGAGCTAAACAAAAAACTGATCAGAACTATTACATATAGGGGAAAATATGACTCAACTTCCTCTTTATTCAAGGAGCTAAACTTGCTTAAATTTAATTACTTGATACAATATTTCTGTCTTATTATTATACATAATGAAGTTAATGATAACAATCATAACAGAAGATTATTTAGATTTATTCAACACAACCATGGAACCAGAGGTAACAATATAAATTTGATATATCCACAGCCGAGAACAACCTTGTACAAATTTTTCTATTCACTGTTTTGGCTCAAAATGTTGGAAAGCATTACCAGAAGATTTAAAAACAATAACTGGCATAACTTAATTTAAAAAGAAACTCAAACAGCATTTATTTACTAGGCAAATCAAGCAGCTGTTGTAAAATAATTAATACAGTTTTGGTGCATCATTATGTCCAGATTAAGGTCAGGCTACTGTGTTGTTTAAATACTAGATAAGTATGAGATTGCTATATTGGAGCTTTTGTTAACTATTGCCGTCATACTTTAAATTATGTGAAATGTAAATTAAACTGCATGCCAAGGAGCTCTTGCTCAGTAGGCTAGTGCCTCTGAATATAAAGTACATATTTATTCCTGTATGTATACTAAATATTTGGCAATAAAATCTATAACTATGACTCTGGCTGCCAATTCTCTCCTCACATCTCTTCTTGCTCTCACCACTTCATTCCTAACCCTATCCAACCGAGATACACCAATCATACTCCTCAGGTATTTCATCTCTAAACACATTTAGTTTCCGTCTCTCACTTTCATACCCCATAACTCTGATCCGTACATCACAGTTGGCACAACCACTTTTTCATACAAAACATTCTTAACATTCTTCTTCAACCTTCTTTTCTTCATCACTTCTTTCAACGCACCCAACACTTTACATCCTTCATTCACTCTGTGACACACATCTGCTTCCACTCCACCATTTGCAGCTATAACCAAGCCTAAATACTTAAACTGAACAACTTCCTCAAGTGTCTTTCCATTCAACATAACATTCAATCCAGCACCACCCTCATTTCTTGTACACCTCATAACCTTACTCTTTCACACATTCACTCGCAACTTCCTTCTCTCACACACCATTCCAAATTCTGACACTAACTGACACAGCTTCTCCTCTAAATCTGCCACCACCACAGTATCATCTGCAAACAGCAACTGATTCAGCTCCCACTCGTTATTTTCCCCATCTACCATTCTCAAACCTCTACCACGCACTCGCTCATTCACCTCTCTTACGACTCCATCACTATACAAATTGAACAGCCATGGTGACATCACACATCCCTGTCTCAGTCCCACACTCACTGGAAACCACTCACTCACTTCATTCCCTACCCTAACACAAGCTCTACTGCCCTCCTACAAACTTTTCACTGCTTGCAACAGTCTACCATCAATTCCATATAACCTCAAAACATTCCACATTGCCTCTCTATCAACTCAATCATATGCTTTCTCCATATCCAAAAATGCAAAATACACATCCTTACTCTTTGCTAAATATTTCTCATATAACTGCCTAACTATAAAAATCTGATCTATACAACCTCTACCTCTCCTAAAACCACTCTGCACTTCCACGATCACATTTTCTGTCTTATCTCTAATCCTATCAATCGGTATCCTACCATACACTTTTCCTATCACACTCCACAAACTTATGCCCCTAAAATTACTGCATTCATACACATCTCCCTTACCTTTGTATTGGGGCACTATACAAGCAATCACCCATTCTACTGGCACCATTGACAACATGAAGCATATATTAAACACACTCACTAACCATTCCAGTGCAGTCACACCCCCTTCTTTCAACATCTCCGCTCTCACACCATCCATGCCAGGTGCTTTGCCTGCTTTAGTTTCATCCAATGCCCTTTTCACTTCCTCTCTTGTAACATCATGTTTTTACATATGGTAATGTGCTTATTCGATTATTGTTGGTCCCGAATGAGATTGGGAGTTGAATTATATGCGAAAACAAAACCACGAGTTAGGGTGGGGGAAACTGTAATATGAACATAGTGGCATTCAGATAGAATGCGTTTATTCCTAGTATAGCAGATATAAGCTATAAGGTCTGTTTCCCTTTTAGACCTTCTGTGGTGTAGTTGGTAGCGCCTTGGTTTAGTAATTATAAGTCCTAGGTTCATGTCCCAGTCGGGGTAAAAATAATTCATATATATATATATATATATATATATATATATATATATATATATATATATATATATATATATATATATATATATATATATATATATATATATATATATATATATATATATATATATATATATATATATATATATATATATATATATATATATATATATATATATATATATATATATATATATATATATATACACAAAGGGTCCCCATTTTAAGTCGTTCCGAGATTACATTAGAGACCAATAAATAATTAATAAATAAATTTTTCGGCACATCAGTCATCCAGATGCAAACTAGCCACAGTAGTAAAGGTAAGCAATACTGTATATTGTACTTTAACTATTTTTATGTATTAGATTAAGAACTAAGATTATTTTTCTTTGTATTAGAATATTTATTTTTAGCAGAGAACAAACACAAGCAGGTTCAAAGATGATCACTATTAAAGGGCCTACACTCTGGAACAATATTCCAGAACATCTTAAATATGCATCCTCCTTCGCAGCTTTCAAAGGCAAACTATATAGGTCTTCTGGAAAAATAGTGTCTGCTCACAAATAAACTAAATGATTTAATGCAATTTTCCTAAACACTAACCACTCTATATGTAAACTGATATCGACTTCTATGTTCTGTAAGTTAAGAACTAATTATTCTCATTGTAAGGAAAACATATATGGTGATGATGCCGATAATAATGATACTGTATCGAGTGTTATTATTACTATATTATTAGTTCAATTACATGTCTACTTATAAGTTACTTTTAATCATGGAAGAATAATCATAATACAGAAATGGAAGTAAATGTTTGTTTGTTTGTTAGAAAGAGTAGAATGTGAGGATGAACAAGGTATGATGATGAAACCCTTCTGTATCCCCCTTTGCTCAGTTATGTCCTCTGTTGGCTTATGTAGAAGCCAACGGTTATCCATCCATCCTTACAGCCAGTCTGTATAGTGTGGTGTATTTATAAATAAAATAATATTTATCACTATGAAGCATGTATATATTATGAGTCATCATCGAAATTATTTATTTGGAAGTACTGTATTAAGATAGATTTTAATATTGCAGGTAGAGATCATCGCATGATGGACATCAAACAAAAAAAAGCGGGGAAGAATTTGTTGTAATTTATTTTCATTTGTAGCAGGTAAGAGCAATATATTTTTTATTGGTACATTGTTGTCCTGTAGAGAATATCCAAATTAAGATTGATGTACTACTCGCAGTATTTTCCAGGATCTAAGTGTGGTTTTATTATATATAATTAACCCCTTTACAGATTAATTTTATGAACATTGCATGTCAAACTGGATCTAATTTATTTATTTAATTAATTGAAAATGTAAGATGTTTAGACACCATAAATCTTAGATTAAACTCAAAATAACAATTAATTATGCGAAACAAAATTATTAGTAAAAGCTCAATTTGATGGCCTTTTTCTGGTCTATTACTAGTTATATCGTAGATGTACACACACAATTTGGTGTATCACGAGATATCTCGTATGGAACTGTTGAAGGTGTACAAACATTCGATGTAACATATTAAGATGGCAGCAATCCCTACTACCAGAGATATGACAACGCGAGATACTTCGTAGAAGCCAAAGCTACACTTCGGATCAAGAGATACTTCGTTATAGTCATAAATTAGCATTATCTTCACAAGATATCATTGGAAAATTCAAAATTTTTAGGATATAGACCACAAGATATCTCGTGTTAGTACGTTAAGGGGTTAAGCATCATTGAAATGCTCAGCATTTCAATTTTACATTCAAGAACTTTACTTATCATTGTTGCAGGAATATGTTGCCATATTTTGTGTACTTTTGTGATACTCTCTCAAAAGAATGATTGTTTTTTATCTTGCAAAGATCATCTTTATTTAGGTTTGTTTCCTTCATCTAATTAATTTGTAGTGAATTCCCTAAAAGAGGAGACAAGTCGAGTTGAGCTCTTCATGGTAAAATAAATTTCAGTTTATCATGTATATCTCGTATTGTGGTTGATGGCGTGTTTGTTGAAGGAATAAGGTTTTGAAAAGGTTTTATATTGAAATTTTGAAGCATAATGTTGAGGAGGAACTTTTAAGAAATTCAGCATACTAACATACAGGTAACTAATGGGGGATCATGTCTGTAGCCATACTGAGAAGATAATTTGTCAGTTATTGAAGAAACCAAATTTTTTCATCAAAACTAAATTGACGAAGGAGTAGAGTATAGGGTATCAAAATTGACTGATTAATAATTCATTGAATACTAATTGGTTATGAGTAATTGAACAAAGGATTTTCTGGAAGTGTGGGAAAACCAATATAATTAATGTACTGTATTTGGTCACCATGAACCTCTCTTTTTATTAATAAATTGCTCTGATGTTAAATTAGAAATTTGATATATTGCTCTGATGTTAAAGTAGAAATTTGATATATTGCTCGAATGTTAAATTAAAAATTTGATATATTGCTCTGATGTTAAACCCTTATCAAGCTAGCAGGTCAATATACCAGCAAGGAGCCATATCAGAGTTAGTGGTATTACTCAATCCTATGTAAAATATACGCTGGCGCACCTCCATGTTAAATACACATGCTCACTCACTTACTCCTAGTAAGGTGCCATATCAGAGTTAGTGGTATTACTTACCTTTGTGTAAAATACACATACACCAAGGAGCCATATCAAGAGTTAATAGTATTACTCACCCCTTATGTTAAAATACATATACTCAAAGCTTTGTCAGAGGAGGGAAAAACTTGAAAGGTCAAAGAAGTTTAATAGTTAGAGAGGGCAGATAAAAGCTTTACTGAGATAGATGAAGAAATCTGTAAAGAATTGTACAACGACTCTGTTAGAATTTACTGTAGAAAATACTGCACCCTGCATTTATAAAGGAAAGAGATAAGTATGAATGGAATAGCTTAAGAGGAATTTGGTTGTTGAATGTAGTTGGTATAGTGTATGAATGAGTACTATTTGAAAGAATTAGAAAAGGAACTGCTAATGCTTATGCAACAGTGTGACTTAGGAAGAGAATAAGACCGTCTGGATTATGTAGAAAGACTGATGCGTGGGAATTATTCAAAAGAAGGTAAGTATTGTTTTGGGGACTTTATGGATTTGAACATAGTGTTTGCCATGGTTGTGAGAGAAGCATTGTGAGCATGCTCCGAATGTAATTTATAGGAGGAAATCTGTTGAAATAGAACTGAAGTTCTTGCATTAATAATATTGTGTATGAGTCAGAATTTGTAAGTTTGACTGGTTTGAGTGAATGTAGGGCTGCATAATGTTGCCAAGGTTCTTTATTTATGTGGATGGATTGGTATATTATATCTACCTTGGCTGTTTCCCCCTTTAATTGGGGGGTAGCAAACATAAAAAAAAGAAAACAATAAGGGGATTACTTTGCTCTATGGGCAGTGACAAGGGAGCTAGCGACCGTTCAGATGGCACTGCTGGAGTGCCACAGCCCATCCTCCCGGCTCTTCCACAACCTGTGTCGTTTCACAACTGTCAACTCCCCTACTGCCCCTACCACAGGGCTACCTAGATCAACTGGTAAGGGAAATATTTGCAGAAGTGCTATGCAAAAGTTTAAAATTAATTTGTGAGCATGGGAGGTTTTGGGTTGTGAATTAATTGCTATTTACTGATGGCTGATTCTGAGGAGAACTGAACCAGTTGGTGACTGAAGTTGCAAGGGGGTGTGAGAAAAGGAAGTCATGAGTGAAAGTGGGTAAGAGTTAATTGTGAGATGTACGAGGAATGTATTTTGGGTCTAATGTAATAGTGAGATACAGTATGAAGGAAGGGAGTAAATGTTTTAGGTTAGATGAATAGTGTCGAGAAATTGGTCTGTAGGCATGAATTCAATAAGTTTGTATGAAACATATACACGGAATATAGAAATGGGTGAAAGGAACACATTGAGTATAGTAGAGATGGAGCATTTAGGAATTGATCCGTGCATCCAGAATGGATAAATTGAGAAATATTGAGATAAGGCAGAGAGATGATATTGGATAAACATTGTTTGGTAAGTTAGACCTGAATATGATGAGAAGGTTTGGGTATATGGAAAGAATAAATTAGGATCAGCTAGGCAAGAAAGCATGGAGAGCAACGTTAAGTGGAAGACTGCCAAGAGGAGCATTAAGAAAGAGAAAGATGAATGGGAGGGAAAGAGTATTAGAAGCAGGGAAGAGTGCAATAGACAGGAATGGATGGAAAGAATTGTGAATGATTTATGCGACACAACGGGAGATATCCACACCTTTTCGATACTGTTACTGGGACTGGTTGGTTTGGGGGTGGTCATTGTAAGAAGTGGTTCAAGTAAACCAGCTATGGTTGACTAGTCCCATGACAGATCAGCTGCGCCCCACCTATGCTTTGTGTGACACAAACACTGGAGTAATGGGTATTGTGGCAACCAATCATCTCCAAGGCACTGAGATATGGGAGATGAGGTGAGTAGGTCATCTGGTGAATGGGTTTGTATTCTAACTTGGCTAACCCTATACAGTGGGGATTATCTCTGTAGTAGATATTTTTCATGGTGATCTCTGTCTTAATGAACAAGATATATCTAAACACTCCCTAAAAACATGCAAATCAGGTATATTTGCTAGATCCTCCCTAATTAGTAGTCATCCTTCCTCAACATTTCTCCACTACTAATTTTAATTTTTCTTTTTACATATAAATTGCTATACACTCCCACCTAAGCATGTAAACCTCCCATTTGATGCTTACTGATAGGATAGCGAAAGAATGTCCTGCTGGCTTCTCTGTCTCTGGCTGGTTGAGTATTTACAGGAAATCAGTGGATATAGCAATCACTGATATTTAAATGTATTTTTCCCTTAAATGATATCCATATTCGTACCTGTTTGGGTGAAGAACACACCAGTAACCCAGTTACAAGGTTCATAAGTAGTTTGGTGTGTAGGGCTGTATTTATATAGAATTCTTCATGTCTAATGTCTATAAACTCTCATTTCCGGGAGGAGGACTTATCAAATTATATCATCTTGTTCTTGAAAGATCAGTTAGCTCATCCTAGAATTGGGTATCTTGCAGCCTGTTGTGTATTTAATGAACCTAACATCTTTTAACCAATGCAGACCTCGTACTTTTGTGAACATTCTGTATCCATTGTGGAGGGTTGTTGCATAAGTTATCAGAAATGAGCCTATAGGCTTGGTTAAGGCAGTTTTAATTTATATGAATCATTAAAGGTTTTACAGGTATGGTGTGATGAAGGCAAGACGAGTAGAATATTCATTGCTTGGAGAGGGTTTGAAACAATTTTATTGTTGTGTTTCATGGTGTTTGATGTTAACAAGGTCCGTTTTTCCAGTAATTGACTTTGTAGATGCACATTTCGTCTTTTTTTCAGTTCTCCGATCTTGTTGATTCAACAGTAATTGAGAGGAATTATTTTTTTTCTCAGAAATTAATTTTCCAATATTTTCTCTTTACTGCTTATGATACTTAGACCTTTTTTTAGTGTATAGGATAGAGATATATGGTGTAATTGGATCATATACAGCTCGGAGCTATTGTTTGTTACATATTTTAAGTTGCATTCACTTTGTGTAAGTTTAGACTTTTTAAACTGTTATTTTAATCGGTTTTGTATAATCTAGAGAGATGGTGTGTCAAATCCCACACTATGATTGTTTTCCTACAAAATGTAAATTATACAGTCCTCTGCAGAGAAACAAGTCCTTTTTTTTTATTTAGGTATTAAACTTAAGAACCTGATGTCTTTTCAAAAGCGTCAGGACTAAACATTGTATATAATTCTATGTATAAGATATAAATCTGTCCTGGATCAAGTAGCTCACAGAGATTAGAAAGTGAACATAGAAAACATGAAATTATAATTGTGATTAATTTTATTTGAAGCTCCAGTGTCACATATATACTACATATTGTTAAAACGTAATTTCTTTAACAATGAATCTAGATTTAAAGTAGTTCAAATAATCTGGAAAACCAGTAACCTGTGATGTATTTATATTTTTACTTTCACCACAGGATAATGGCACTGATATTTTTCTGCACAGTTAGTAAATAGTCTAATGACTGC
The DNA here is from genome assembly GCA_037179515.1 of Halocaridina rubra. NCBI lineage: Eukaryota > Metazoa > Arthropoda > Malacostraca > Decapoda > Atyidae > Halocaridina > Halocaridina rubra. Next base: position 15,951 of record JAXCGZ010008609.1, read on the forward strand.
AAACTCACTAAATTAGTTACCATGCATATCATATACATTATACCTATTTACAATGAATACAATATAACTCTCTCTATATACATAAATACACTATCTTTACATAATACATTTTGCTTCTCTGTGACTGTAAAGTGAGGCAAATTAAGAGATGCATTAAACCTTAGTGTGGAATATGTTCAAGAATTTGTATGACAAAGCTGCATGCTGAATAATACGTCTGCATCTAAAAAACTGCATAAAATACATAATGATGCTAATACCGAATCTGTCCCCCCACAAAAAAAAAAAAAATCAAGATCTTTAATTTAAATTTCAAGAGGTTAAAAATCTTTTTTAAATTTCCAGAGGAGCATAAAATTTCACTTCCCTCCTATGTACGTGGCACATGACATATCCCATGCACTTTAATACACAATATATAATGTTTTATAATTCTCTATATATGTCATAATACATCAAGCTTAGCTCTAAACTACTCAAGCAAGCTGAGTTTACTATTTGTTTTACGAAGATTCGTTCTCCATGGAATTGGTGGATCATTACTTTCTGTTCTGTCTTCATGGGCGTTTTGTTCATTTGCATGACTTGAAGAATCGTTGCTGTCCAATATACCATTTTGTTGCTTAGGAACCTGCTCTTCATCCTCTGTTGTGTCCTTTTGGGCTATTCTTGCTATATCTTGAGGATTATTTACTACATGAATTTTTTTAACCTCCTCTACTTTGGGAATATACAAAGAACTCCTGAAATATTAATGACAAATTACTATTGTATTTTAAATTCATAAATTTTAACTCTGTAACAGAAGTATTAAATACCAAAGAACAAGGGCATATCAAAATCTCTGAATACTTGTCAAGTTTAATGTGTGTATGTAACAAGTTCATGATGAATAAGATATGAACCATGCAGTCTGCAAATGGGTTACTTTTTGCATATTTTCTAATTTGACACGTAAAAGCGTAATGCTAGTTTCATTGACTTGCGATCTTATAGTAAGTCTATTAAACCTAGGTTTAAGCTGCAAGGTATGCTGCGGTCAAGGATTCATCCTGTCAGGAAGTAAGCATAATGAAGAAAAGGCACTCTAGGAACCAATACCAATGAAAATATAATGTGGGAAGTTTTTCAAGATCTCATTTTGGGGAGAACCTTCTGAATCCCACCATTTGGAGGAAGATGTATAGTCAGCCTGTTAGAGGCACTTCTTGAGAGGAAGAGCAGATTTTTCTTTCTCCATTCATTTCGAAAAAGAGATAAAAGGTTTGTGTTCTGTGTTCTACACCCCAGTCAGAGAGCTTAGGATATTCGAATTGTTACTATGTCAGTGACTATTCCTCATTCCATTCTACAATATTACTACTTTCAAGAAGGAAATAGGGGAATGAGGATGGATGTTGATTTTTAGGCATCCACTGGTCATTGCATGCTCTCCTGGAGTGGTCTGTCAATTATTGGCTTCCTGTGATCTCTTGGAGATATCAATTCTTGCCATATATATTGACAAGGGAGCATATACAAGCTGTCACCTCTTCTGAAGGCTGTTAACTTGCTGATTCTTTAGGCCAAAGTAAGGAAGTGCATATTGCTTTACTTTGAATACTAAAGGTTGATGCGGCAGAGTGTTTTGACTCAAAAGGAGCAACATATGGTTCTTATACTGGATTTGACACCTTTTGAAGATCTTATTTGTGAAAGACTTCAGTCGGAAATGTATAGGTATATGTAAACATTTGTTTTTGATTGGCTTTTTAAGAGTAGGACCCTTAAAAAATCAATGACTGTCTTTATAGTTATTCCTTACAAGGCGTGTACTCAAAGGAAGTTAATAAAATTCTCATTATAAATTTTCTTGTAGTGCTTAGGAGAATTGACAATGTACTTCTTAGTGAATAGGAGAACAGCACACTGTTCAAAAAATCCAAGTATGAAGGAGATGGCGGAGTTATAATTAACATTTACAGGATGTTGTACCTTCACTTTAAAACAGGACTTGATTTCCCAATGCAATATTTAAAATAGCTTTTCTCTGCATTCAGGAACTCACTTGCAATGTCTGTCAAGGGACAATCACTGCTGCTTGACCTCTGAAGGATAAAAGTCTCAAAAAGCTTCTAAAATTGGCTCATAAGAAGAAAGGTATGAATCAACTTTCAGTAATTCCAATCGAACACAAAATTCATTCACTGCCACTGCAGTTGTATTCCAGTTAAGTCTACATAAAGATTTTGAACTAATTACCTTACTTTCTGGAGTCATATGGTTCAGTGACCAAACTAGATGTAGCACTGATGATACATTTTGTGAACAATTACATTCTTTACATGTAAGCCCTTTCTTCCTCAACAATAAATTCAATGTCAATACCCACTGCACGTGGTTTGCAGTCTTTGAGTCTTATCTTTTTGTGGAATGGAGCTAGAGATGTTCATTCCTTGTCACAATATTTGCTTCAAAGTGAGGCAATTATGTGGCAGATGTCCCGATGTAATGACCAAGATCTGGCTGTCTATACTGTGGTCCCAAGCCTTTGTCTGATGAGTCCATGAAGATATACAGGAAAGGCCGTGGTGGATGTAGGGGAATTTTTCTATGAAGAGTAGTGCTTGCTACTGTTCATTTCTTCAGAAACCAGTGTAGATTCTTTTGACATTCCACTTTCCCATTTTTTTTATTTTTCTCGGCCTAATGAAGATATCTTTCAGAACCAGGTTCATAATGGATACAAATTGCAGTTTTTCAATTGGCTTCTTTTCTCTTACAGAAATTTTTCGCATTTCCAATTGTGTTAGTGCTTTCAGTGTATCTTTTCATTTTGATTAAGGGAGGCTTGTGGAATTATTGGAAAGATCCCATGAGAATCTCAGCTACTGAGAGTTCTTGGCAGGTTGTCATTATATCACGTAGTTTAACAGAAAGAAATTTTCTTATATTTCCAGATAACTTCTTACCTAAACTCAGAACAATTCTTCGGATTTGCCTCATACCAGCCAGTTGTTCAAATATGAAACTGCCTGCATGTCTATCGGATATATCAGAGAATGTTATTTTGGTAATTTTTAAACTGTATATGAGGCCCTGAAAGAAGTTTGTATTACATAGTTTGAAAACCAGGACTGACAAAGTCTTATGGATCTGCTAGTATGCATTGCATTGGTGAATCCCAAAATCCAGATGATTTTCAGGAGCATCGGTTTCACATTCTATATTATTCGAAGTCTGCCCGTGGATATATTCTTGTTATAAATCAAGAAGTCAAGAATTATCCGAAGTTATAAAAAATCTGATGGACGATAAGTTTTCTATCATCATCTTCTGTACACATCAAAACATGTTTTTTTTTTTTTTTTTTCAAATGGAAATATTTTTATCCTATATAAAAATCAGGCCTTTGTGATAAGACTGCAAGTCTAGAAGCATGATCTACAGTCTTTTCAAATGCCCTCAGATAGCCTTCCACTCCTGAATATGCATTTCCTTTTCTTGATGAAACATTTACCATTTCAATCCTCATATCTTCACCTTTTGAGGAGTGACTGTCTTCTCAAAGTCTGTGAAGTCATGATTAAAAAGGGAGGCAAGCTATGTACATATTTCCTGTATTGACTAAGGGGTTCTGAAGACAGTTTATCTAATGAATTTTCTCTTTGTTGGGATCTCTAGGAGGCCCCCTTCTCACTTAGGGTTTTCTGAATTCTCGTCTCCAGTGATAGAGATACTTGAATCATTTCAATTAAAATCAAAATTGATCTGTCCACTATGGACCAGCATTAGGACTTTAGTAATCCATGCAGTATATGTGCAAAGGCTTTATGTAAGAGGTGTGAGTTATAGATCCCTTCCCATATACAGATGGAAAGGTATCCCACATTTCTATGGTTTGCCTAGCTCCTAGGAGTAACATGAGCCTCATAGGTTTTAGGGAGAGCTGAAGCTACTTCCCTTGCATGATGAACTATTCACCAGCTGCCCATAGAAATGTAGGTGTATTCATTGGCTCCAATGATACTGAACCATTTAGTTGCCTTAGTTTTCCAAAGTTTCCTATCTTGAGGCATCAGAGGGGGCAATATATATGCCTTCCCCAAACAAGTTAAGGGACATTCCAGAGCTACTCGGTACTTGTCCTTAGTTTTTCTACCATAGGACAGCGATAGAGATGGCACTCTATATGAAGAGAAAGCTGCCTCCTCTTGTATTTGACACACTCTTAAGAGGGGAATTTTGTGGGATACAGAAAAAGTCTGAGAGCTATCTTGTTGATCTTTCTTTTGGTAGCTGATAAGTAATAAGTTTAATGGCTGATTGGTTATTAACCTACCTCCCAGAGAGTGGGTCAAGGGATGCTTGTGTTGGGCTGTGGTCCCTTAAGGAACTGAAGAGCTGTCCACTATTCTAAAGTGATGTGAGATAGTAATAATAATAATAATAATAATAATCTTTATTTCCATTTCAATACAATGGGTATTCGTCAGCCAGGGCAAGCCCCAACCCCCCACTGTGGTGTCCTAACACAGCAGTTCCTGCCAGTAAACAGCTTAAACTCTCGGTCTTGGACGGGAACCGATCTTTCGACCTCGTGAATGCGAAGCCAGCGCGTTACCACTGTACTAGCCAGCAGGCTAGTAAGCCTTTTTATAAGTAGTAGTCCCAGGAACACTAAATAACATATTAAAGTAATACGATAAATGTCTCCTAATATGTGTAATTATCTCAAAATTTAGACCACCATTACAGAAGCAGTGGGATAAGATCCTCCTATCTAATTCACGATGCTTGGAGTATGTTTCGAAGGTATGATTTCTTGGATTTGCACTTATATAGTAATACAGAGGGATTCCCTTATGCATATAATGCATAATTAGTGTCCCTGTTAGAAGAGGTCAAAGGCCATTCCCTTAAGGGTTAGTTTTTCAAGCCAAGAGCTTAACAGCACACCCCTTATCAAAGACCAGGAGGGTTAAGGGCATGCACCAACTGTTTTAGTCAGGTGCCTTACTTTACTCCAATGCTTCCATCATTGTGAATCACGCAAAGTCAGAGGAATCCATGAGTAGGACACTGTTATGAAAGAGCAGAGATCCAGCAATAAAAATAGTCAGAAGGGAGCAGTGATTTCAGGTCTCTTTCATAAAATTCATCAGAAGGTGACCTTATGGAGTTCAGTTGCCTTTATCTGTTTAGTGATGAAGTGTGGCCATCCTAATATCCCTTAATTCAGTTACTAGCGATAGTCTGAGGGGAAGTTGGGCTTCATGGAACGGCAGAGAGATTTCAAGACCTTTCATTGTTGGAGAGCACCTGGCAATATATATGTAGCTCAAAATTGACCTCGTACAGCTGAACTGGAGTAGGAGAATAAACTGTATGTACTGTACTACAATTGAGTTCTACAAATGCAGCCGAAGATTGGACATTATCCGCTAGTGTTAACTTCACTACCAGAAGGTCAACCAACATATAAATTCCTATCAAATTCTATATGTTAATTGACCTTGGTAATGAAGATAGTGCAAATGGACAATGGGTCCAATATCCACAGCATTTGTAGAACACACGAATAGTATTGTGTAAATACGGTTAAATATCACTAGAGTCAGACACTACCATCTCTTTTTCAAAGGATTCCAATCCTGATGAATAACTAGAGGAATTTCAAGTGGAAATGCATAAAAGATGTCTTTTGCAGTGGCTGCTATTCAGTTCTCAGAGAAGTACAGTTACACTAAGCCCCTTGAACACTGTTTGGGAAATTGGACAGCATGAGCTTCTTTCTTCATACAACAAACCATTCAGAAGGCTCTTCAAGGGTCCTGCTTGTTTGTCCTTGTGAGTGGGTATTCATTGTTAAACATGGCATGTTTCATATTGAGTAAAATATCGTCTGAAGATAATTCCAAATCTGGATACCTTTCATGTCATGGACAATGACTACACTGAGGAAGTGCATATTCTGATTCATGAACATTATCGCCTGGCTATCCATGAAGTACCTGAAGAAGTAGGCATCTATGAAAATTCATTATGCATGATTTCAACTATAACACTGAGGAGACTGTTGCTTCTGCTGACAGTTGTATAAAGAAAGATGCAGGGCACTATATATTCAAATGGTAATGAAACTTTTCGTTATGGAAAGTCTTTATGAGGGATTTCCAATATCAAACATTCTTTTACACAAGCATGTGGCTAGCATTAATTAAGGCTTAAGGGCACTGCCAACTTTATAGTTCATTTTTACGTTAAGACAGCTCATGTATGCTTGTGTACAATAGTAGTTCTCCAAAACACTAAGTGCTTTTCCATGTTCTCGGAGCTTTGACTGCCTCAGATAAAGACATCCACATCCTTTGGTATTAATGCTAGCTTAGACTGCCTCAGAGAAGGAGTTCTGATATCCTCTCTCATTAGCAATAAGTTAGTCATTTTGGTCATGGTTGTACAGTATTGCTTCAAAGATGAACAGAACCTTTGAAAAAGAAACTAAAGCCATGACCAATAATGCCCTCTCCTAATCAAGTCTCTCCCTTTGAATCACAAAATTGTCACCAAAAATCTCACTTGCAAGTAGTTCCGGGACAATGTTGCCATTTGACCATCACTTGCAGATAACTACTCTGCTGGTGACTTCCCAAAAATTACCTTGCAGAGAGGAGGGCATTATTGGTCATGGCTCAAATTTTTTTTATTTTTATTATATATATATATATATATATATATATATATATATATATATATATATATATATATATATATATATATATATATATATATATATATATATATATATATATATATATATATATATATATATATATATATATATATATATATATATATATATATATATATATATATATATATATATATATATATATATATATATATATATATATATATATATATATATATATATATATATATATATATATATATATATATATATATATATATATATATATATATATATATATATATATATATATATATATATATATATATATATATATATATATATATATATATATATATATATATATATATATATATATATATATATATATATATATATATATATATATATATATATATATATATATATATATATATATATATATATATATATATATATATATATATATATATATATATATATATATATATATATATATATATATATATATATATATATATATATATATATATATATATATATATATATATATATATATATATATATTATATATATATATATATATATATATATATATATATATATATATATATATATATATATATATATATATATATATATATATATATATATATATATATATATATATATATATATATATATATATATATATATATATATATATATATATATATATATATATATATATATATATATATATATATATATATATATATATATATATATATATATATATTATATATATATATATATATATATATATATATATATATATATATATATATATATATATATATATATATATATATATATATATATATATATATATATATATATATATATATATATATATATATATATATATATATATATATATATATATATATATATATATATATATATATATATATATATATATATATATATATATATATATATATATATATATATATATGCGCGCCAAGTTTTATGCATCTTTGATACAGTCTAGTATAACTATGTCCAAAAGTTTAATGACTAACTTTGCTTCAATATAAAGATGCCATAGCTTCTTTTTTGAGGCAGTCAAAGCCTTGTAAGATTGGACACAAAAATGAACACTGGAAAGCACTGTGCCTTTGAAGAAGCTGCTATCAGAAGCATGAATATGAGATCTATGTAAACAATAACAGAGCTTCTTAAGTAGGGGACTAGGACTAGCCGCATGTTTATGTAACAATAACAGAGCTTCTTAAGTAGGGGACTAGGACTAGACACATGTTTCTGAGAAGGCATGATTAAAATTTGGGAAACCCTTTACAGATAATTCATAATAAAGTTTACTTACCCTGGTTCTCTCGTTGCTGAAATGTGAGCAGAAATAGCACATTGTCACTTCAGTTTCATAATTTACATTGTGTAAAAATTTATTAAATACCTACTTCAGAAAACTTACGGACAAGTTGACAATTTTCATGGATCAGAGCATGCACTTTCTCAATATAGTCATTGTCCACAGGCATGGAAAACCATCCAGATTTGGGAGCATCTGCAGTGGAGGTTTTACTCAAATTGGTACCTTAACACTATGCTTAACAATGCATGCCCACTCTCAAGAACCAACCAAACAGTAATCCTTGAAGGGCCTTCTGAATGGTCTGTAATAGAGAGCATGGAGGTCATGTTGTCCTGCTTCTCAATCAGTGGTAAAAGGTGCTGAGTGTATCTGTATTTCTCTAAGAAAACTGAACAGAAGCCACTGCAGAAGAAAACCTTAACTCTATATCATGAGTTGAGGTCTCCAATAAAGAAAGTAATGGGGGACTCATCCTCTTGAAATTCCTTTACTTATTCAGCAGTGATGTAATACATAGACGACTGCCCTGAATTGAGCAGGAAGAAAAATGAGCGTACTATATCCATATATTGGCAGACTAAGTAGGACATACTCTAACGCTGTGGGTGGAGAGCAGCTAAGGATAGAAACAAAAGCTGAGAAACAGATGAATATGGAAAACACAAGAACATTAAAGCATGTGTTTGACATATCTCGTGAACAAAAATACTTTCATCCAACATTTGAATTAATCTTAAAATAGGCACCTTATGTCATATTAGGTGCGTAATCTAAGAGTGAGAAATAAGGCAGGTGCTTAATGTTGTAAGGTGAGGTAAACCTAATCTAACCTAACCAAACATTAAGCATCTGCCTTTTGCCTCATTCCCAAAAGAATTTGGGATTTATGTTGAATAAAAAGTGCTTCATCTGGGAATAAGAGACTTCATATGCTTAGTCTGGGAGGAATCCAAACTTTCTATTGCAAGTTAACCGCACATGCAAATCCAGATATGAACTTTGGTGTAAGGATAAATATACCAGGTCCTATGAAACAGGACATTATATTGTGTCAAGGAAGTGGAAACAAGCAAGAACTAGGGAAAATGTTTCACACTGTTACGATATATGACTCCTAAGCAAAACCACCCACTGAGGATTAGAGAATTCTGGAGGCCCTGTAAGACGAAATGACCTAAGAACATATGACTATAAAAACAAAAATGAAGTAACACATCAAACAGAATATGAGAAGTCCTAATTAGCCAATAAAAAAAAAGAAAGTGTCACCTATGAAGGTTGCCAGAAATAAAAAACCTAGGTTTCGTAGTAAAAGGAAAGGTAAAATACAGAAATATAAAAACTAAGCCCAAACCACTAACATTTGTAAGCTTCTAAGGGAACTACATGTCTAATGTAGGCCGTTGGAAAAGTACGAGGTCAGAAGGCATGATTGTGTCCAGTCTTCTCTTCCCACAAATTATCAGTGGAGTGTTTCATTCTAGCTCCATTTCACGTGGCAGACCCTCAATTGTACAATAACTTCTTGTATCTGGGATACTCTACTATTTTTATGTTGCACTAAACCATGCCCAAAGTTAGATGTAATTAAGCAAGTCTCTGCTCTTTGACTTGTCAGTGGATAAAAGTTACCAAAAATAATCTATATATTTGTTATCATAATGTATATGCATCATAGCAACTAAAGCACAGTACTAAGTTAAAAATTAAAGTTTAATACTTATGGTGGTGTCCAAAAAGCGTTGTTTAACAATAGCTGGTGAGGAAAATACAGTAGGGAAGTATTTAAAGGATATTTTATTCTGATCCATAAAAGAAGGTTCAGGAAGTTAACACTGACTAGACTAAGAATAGAGTATAAGGCCTCCATTGCTTGCAAACCAAGTCAAAGAGGCTTTCTATATAGGTGGTCCGTCATAGTTCAAAATCAGTTGGAACCACTTGCCTTAAGGACACCCTGTACTCAAAAACGAAAAAGTTGCTGTTGAGAATCTAAAATAACGTTAATGGTAGGATGGTACATATGATGAGGGATGTATGAAAGCATCAATAATGTTTAGCCACCATACCATGTAACACTCAAAATTGTTACTCAATAAAAGAAAATTGAAGTAGAGCAATGAGTATATTCTCATCTATATCAACTATATGGCAACCTACTCTATCTCTATATGAATATGAAGGATGAACTTTGACTCAGTAAACATATGGTAATACTCAATAAAGAAAGTAAACCATATCGCAATCCTCAGTACGACCAACCAGAGCAGAAGAAAGGAAAAGAACAACTAAATTTCACCAATCTGGTTCCAAAACGATTACTGTGACAGGTAATTATTATCAAGCATGCTAATGGATGCCACCAATAAATATAAAAAAACAATGATTCCCATGAATATAATTTTTGCAGATGCACACACATTTAGGTAAACTTGACAGGCATCAGAAAATATGACAACTATTTTATATTTCATTAATTAAAGATATCGATTGACCTTTGTAAGGGATATATATTCTAATACTGAAAGTGTTATCATGTAACCGTCCTGTCATGTCTGAACTACAATAATCATTTTAGTATTTAATAGATATTACCTAAGTCTTAGTTCTAGTCATTTGCCTGGTAATGTTAATGATGGAAATTTATGTTTAGCATATTAGTCTGAAATCAATACTAAAGCAATGATCACCAATAATTTCCTATAACAGAGCTAAGAATTAAAAACCTTTGACATATGAATGTCAATAATATATAAGAAGAGTTCTTTTAGAAAGTAAATTTTCAGTTGGCATTCTTTCTATAAAATATTGAGCATGCCTCGTAAGCTTTGTACTTAATGCTGGATTCAAGTTAATAGACTGTATTCTCCTAGTAACCTCATTTGTACACACAAATCTCAAGAGCATGTGTTTTCAGTATGTAATTTTCAAACAAACATGTATGTACAAACAAACTTGAAAGTGGCAATTACTTTTACGGTAGTTAGAGATCTTACACAGTAATCGTGAATTTACTCTAATAAATATTTGACAGACAGAAATATCAAGAGAAGACAAAATCTTGAAAGTCTGTAATGTGATGAAGAGGATACAATAAGAAGACTTGCTGAGTTATTTAGATATAGTCAATGAAGAAATGTTTATATATAACTAACTACATTAAAAAGTGCCTCTTCAAGGTAGGCATTTTCACTTATTATGGCACTTTTACACCATATGATAAATAATGCAGATTTTCTTTGCCTTCCATCTCAGGTAATTTGCACTTACTTTCGCCACTTTGATCTGTACATGAACGCTTTAGACCGTTGGGGTCATAATCTCCATGTGGATGATAATAAAATCAAAGTAGCATGAAAGTATTATATCAACGAGTCTTTCAAGATTTTAAGTATTTGAATGCAATTAAAGGATGGCTTGGAAATAATATATACCTTGTCACAAGTAATATTTGATATATGAAAGGCTTTAAATTTATTAACTACTGTTACAGAGAACCTAGCTATTATAAGTTTTTAACCGTTCATGCTCTCTCTTACTGGAAATGATTAAATGCATTATTTACCTTCAGAGCTAAAATTGTCTCTAGTGAGTCCATATTTTGTGAATAAAGTTGTGAATATCTTGGATATGACATTATTTAACCAATATTGTAAAACTTGTTTCGTAATCTTTTCACACAAGCATAAATATGGTTCACAGATTAGAATTTCCAGGGTTGCTGCTTCTTTACCTACAGGCAAGCTGATCTATAGCTTTTGGAGGATTGGTAGTATAATGAAAAAAAAGAATAAAGGGTGTATCACTATACAGATAGTATTGTTTAAAGTGTGCTAAAAAATGCAGTTACAGTATTTTAGTATCTATGATCTGCAATTTGGTATTATTCTAAGTAATGAGCCAGGAATCTACTGTCTATCAAGTAGAAATTATTAAGTACATAAATCACAAATACTGTACTTATTAGGTGAACCATGAAATGGAAAGTAAAAAATACCTGCACCTACTTCAAGTTGAAACTAAATTTAGATATTATATTTTCTAATCCTATCTTATCTGACATTGCCATCACTCACTAGATTTAGTGCTTGATGTGTAGGGCGATGCGGACTGGAGACTGCGTGCGTGGTGTGACTGGACGGTCACTGGAATAATCAAGAGGAAATGCAAGAAATTTCTTGTGACTCTACATACAATACTATTCCATACAAGATGGTGCACACTGACACAATATACATTATGTATACGATACTACAGAATTTTGAAAGACGTTTATAATGAAGAAAAAGCACTTTCCAATTTTCAATAACTAACATTAGGCACTTTCCATTTTGTTTAGCTTGTTTATCAAAAAATAATTGAATTGAGTTAGAAAGAGAACATTATCAGAGACCATCTTACTTATTCGTGTGAATTAATAAAAAGAAAATGCAAATCAGTTCTCCGAGATGCTAAAGGAAATACAGCACATATACCTCAAAATGCACAGTATATATTGTGATTGTGTGAACTTCCATTTTTTTTCTTTTTTAACAGCTAATTCTATAAGGAAATGCATGTATTTTATTAAAGTTATTATTTTTATACTGTAGTTATTTAATGGTGAAACGTCTTTCAAATCAGTTAGTTACTGTAAAAACTATTCTGGTATTAAGACCAACTACTGTATCTCTAAACATCCTAAAATAATTTTATATAT
>JAXCGZ010008610.1:2500-5000 GCA_037179515.1 Halocaridina rubra
TTATTAACTAATTTACTTACTTATATATATATATATATATATATATATATATATATATATATATATATATATATATATATATTTTTTTTTTATGATTGTGACACCAGGACAGGCCAAAAAAAAAAAAAAAAAATACCCTCATCGAGCCTGGGCAAGATGAAAACATAAAGAGAAATATTCATTTATTCCTTAAGTATTTATTTATTTATTAATATATGTATTTATTCATTTATTTATTGACAGGATGAATGATACATAAATTCCATCGTGTAATGTTTCGCGTGGAGAGCAAAAAGCCATTTGTTTCAGGTCCAGTCAAGCGAAATTTGGGGAATTTACCGAAATTTCTGAAGAGCCTTGGAAACACGCGTGCATGAGAATATTTGCTCTCTCTCTCTCTCTCTCTCTCTCTCTCTCTCTCTCTCTCTCTCTCTCTCTCTCTCTCTCTTTTCATATGGATCGTGGTTTCTATTAGACAATTGTATTACGTTTGGATTAAAACTTTACAACCATATACTCTTTCTAGCACTAACCTTTATATATATATATATATATATATATATATATATATATATATATATATATATATATATATATATATATATATATATATATATTTTGGCAAGGGATCAGTATGAAATTGAGCTGGGTTGCTCCCCAGTAGCTGGAGTTCTATTTATATATCTATCTATCCGTCTATATCTATCTATCTTCTCTATCTTTTTTGATATATATATATTCAGTGTATATATATGTTGTTTGTGACTTTCTGTCTCTCGTTCTATTTTTTGTTGTTTTTGTTAAGTCGTAGTTACCTCTGTACACGTGTTTTATCGTAATATAAACCAGGTGGAATTCTGAAAACATTACAGTGATATCATCATGAGATTATCTCTCACAATTGATCTAGTTTCTCAGCTCCAGCCTGTTTATGTTCACCCATAGTCGAATTAGGATTGATAGGGACATATTAAAGGACAACCAACTAAAACACCAACAACAACAACCACAGCAAAAAAAACTACTTGAAGTACATTGGACTTTAGAACCAACTAAAGATAATACTTAGATAAGAGAGATAATGTATTCATGTTTACCTTGCTTAATAATTGTATTAATAATAGCAACAACAGTAAAACAGCAACTACTACAAAATCAACAATATCATTTTTGTTAATAATAATAATAATAACAAAAGCAACAACGACGACGACAACAACAATAACTACAAACAAAGCAACAACAGCAACATCAATACTAATGATAATAATAATAATAATAATAATAATAATAATAATAATAATAATAATGATAATAATTATAATAATAATAGTTATAATAATAATAACAATAATAATAATAATGATAATAATAATAATAATAATAATAATAATAATAATAACAATAATGATAATAATAATAATAATAATAATAATAATAATAATAATAATAATAATAAAATATTGAAATAAATACTTTTAGTGTGTATTTAGCCAGTTTTCTTTGTGTCTGTCACATATTTATTTCTTCTATACCTCTCGTAATGTATAGTATCTGGTTTTACGTCACAGACTCCCTTTTCTAGTAAGTGCTTGGACTGAGACTCCTTTCCAAGGATATTGATTTTGACAGGTTGTGACCGTTACACTGTGAATGCCCTTTTCTTACCTCAGACTATGGTTGGTCTCGACCCGACGGGCCCGTGAATCAAAGTCGTACACTACCACCCGTGCACGGTGGCCACCCTCGTAATATACATACATGCACATTTTATTATATTTTTCGAATGCAACTCAAAGCTCGTAGACGGGGAACTACGATTATTACTCTTTTTTTTTCCAATGAAATTGGCGACTATTCATTGTCTCTGAGCGATTTTTTTTTCCAATATTCACCAACCTATTGACAGTGAATATTGATTTTTTTCTAGTTATAAATAACATAGTAAAATTATAACTTGCTGATTTGCACCAATTACTAATTGTGGAGCTGTGTTCCATGCACTTGAAATAATTCTAAATGAAAATAATTCCATAATTGAATTAGATTTTCGTATTTTGATATATATCGAATATTCCATAAGATAATTTGCATTTCATAATGAAATAAATTTTTACCATTGTATTTTTATGAGTTGTTTGTACTGTATGCAAAATAACTGTACATTTTAAAAATGAAACTACATATCCGATGTTGTTGTTGTTGTTGCTTTTTTATATCTCAGTTATACTCAAAATGTATCAAATTTTATAAGGGAATTATATTCTTTGTTTTATTAGAAGGCTTCCAGACGAAATTCCCCATCTCCAACCTGTCCATATCCAACCCCACGCGAATGTGGATTCAGAGTGACACATGAAACGGCAATACAAAAATTAGATATATTTAATGTGTGTTATCATGCTAAGTAATTATTTTTTGGTGTTTTGAAAGATATTTAGTTTTTAGTATATTTATTGTTTTTTGTAGTTTTGTATAATTTTTTGTTGTTGATGTATTG
>JAXCGZ010008610.1:10000-20000 GCA_037179515.1 Halocaridina rubra
CCTGCCGTGTCTCCCGCCACGGGAGCTATAAAATGCTCGCACCCTAAACCAATAAATGACCGGAAGTATCCTGTAAGATTTGGTAGAAGTAAATAGTAGCTTGTAAGTCAGTAATGTAAAAGTAGTGTAATTTATTTCTTCACCATGGCTGTAAATAGATACCTCCCATACTATTCTATTAGTGATGATGAACTAATATGGCTAACAAACAACGACAAAGTACTTCCCAATTATTTATGTATCAATGAACTTGATAAGATGGTATTTAACCCACTTGATCTGGAAAATGAAATAGATTTGTTTTTGAATAATATGAGAAACGCAACCAACACTTTTTCAATTTATATATACTTAAATGAACTGTATTCAAATTTGAATAAATCTAATGCATTTTCGGTTTTGTGCATGAACATTAGAAGTCTTGCAAATAATCTTCAAATATTTGTTGATCAATGTTTAGCAGAAAATAATATATGTGATGTAATGGGTTTTTCGGAGACTAGGCTGGATAATGATATTGAATCATTGTATAATATAACAGGGTACAATATGTTCACTCAGAACAGAGACAGGAAAGGTGGAGGTGTATGTATGTATGTAGCTAATAAGTATAGCTCGAGTGTTATAAAGGAGTGCAGTTTGATGGAACGATTCATTGAATGTGTTAGTGTACAGGTACATAACGGTAAGGAAAATTGCTTCTTTGCATCTGTATATAGACCACCAAAGGGGAACATTCCTGAATTCCTTGAAGCTTTACTGAAAGTATTTGATTTTGCAGCAAGAAAAAAGTACAAAACTATTTATTTATTAAGTGATTGGAACTTAGATTTGTTTAAAATAAATGATCAAAGAGTAACTGATTTTATAAACTGCTTTCCAATAACTACTAATCCTACGAGAGTAACTGAAAATAGTGCATCTCTAATCGATCATATCTGGACCACAAATCTTGAAGACAACATAAGTAATTACATAGTGTACACCGACATAACAGATCATTTTGCAGTATACTCCCAGTTTAAAAAAGAAGAACATAAATTTGATGCATATGTAGAAAAAAGACATTACTCTGATGATAACATAGCTAAATTTACTAGAGATATATCACATGAAAAATGGCAACATATCACAGACCTAAATAATGCAAATGAAGCTTTTAATAAATTTCACTGTACAATTAGAGATAAATTCCTAGACTGCTTTCCTCTAAGAAAATCGACTGTAAATAATAAAAACAACAGATGCCCACACATAACTGCAGGATTAAAAAATAGTATCAAAGAAAAACACCGATTAGAAAGGCTTGCAACAAAATGGCCTTTGTCTTTTGGAACCAGATATAAAGCTTACAGGAACAAATTAGTAACACTACTCCGAGCTGCAAAAAATAGATATTTTCAGGATAAGCTTAAGAAGGAACAAGGAAACAGCAATTCCACCTGGAATACAATAAACAGCCTAATGGGACGAAAACAAATTAATCATTCAAAGGAAATCAAATTAAAAAACGATAATGACCACACTGCTAACATCTTTAACAATCATTTCCTAACTATAGCACAACCAACACAGGAACAGCAAAATGTTCAACAAAACTCACACCGACAGTTTCTTAATCCACCAGACTTTTCGTTTTACTTGTATCCTGTAACAAGGGAGGAAGTCACTAAATATATAAAAACCCTAAAACCAAATACAGCGTCGGGATATGATGAAATTCCATCAAAACTACTCCAGGTCACTGCCCATTACATTGGTACCCCGCTTACCCACATAATCAATCTATGTTTTCAGCAAGGATGTTTTCCAGACAAACTAAAAAGTGCGAAAGTAATACCTATATTTAAGTCAGGCACTGCAGATGATGAAAATAACTATAGACCTATATCAATCTTACCGTCCTTAAGTAAAGTGTTTGAAAAAGCGATTGTTCACAGACTTAAAGAATTCCTTGAAAAGTTCAACCTATTATCAAAAAATCAATATGGATTCCGTAATAATAAGACCACTGAAAAAGCAATAATGAACTTTACAAGTGATGTTTATCAAAATTTAGAAAATAAAAACTTTGTTGCAGGGGTTTTCCTAGACTTGTCCAAAGCATTTGACTCATTAGACCATGATATACTAATAGAAAAACTAACTTGTGTGGGTATTAGGGGAACACCATTACAGTTATTTAAGAGCTACTTGAAAAATAGAAAACAAGCCGTATATTGTAATGGGAAAGCATCTTTGTTGCAAACTATTGAGAGGGGAGTACCACAGGGATCAATACTGGGCCCATTGTTATTTTTAGTTTATATAAATGATATTTCCAATGCTAGTAATAAATTCAAATATATTCTTTATGCAGATGACTCCAACCTTCTCTTGCATGATAATAACCTTGACCTTGTGCATTTTGTTTTAAATAGTGAACTAGAAAAAATTAACAACTGGGTCTCTGTTAATAAATTAAAGCTAAATGTTTCCAAAACTGACTATATCTTATTTCAAAATAGATCTGTAGTACACAATATTGGTCACGTTAATATGAATGGGTATGAAGTTAAAAGAGTTGCTTGTAAGAAATTTTTGGGAGTAATTATTGATGAAAATTTAAGTTGGAAATATCATATTCAATCTGTCTGGTCAAAACTGTCCAAGACGTGTGGAATTTTTTATAAGATTCGCCATAACCTGACAAATGAGGCCTTAAAAAGCATATACTATTCCCTGTCTTATCCTCATATCATATACTGTTTGTCCATCTGGGGTTGTACTTGGCCGTCAATTGTAAGGGATGTATTTGTAACTCAGAAAAGACTGATCAGAACTATTACATATAGTGGAAAATATGACTCAACTTCCTCTTTATTCAAGGAGTTAAACTTGCTTAAATTTAATTACTTGATACAATATTTCTGTCTTATTATTATACATAGTGATGTTAATGATAACAGAAAATTATTTAGATTTATTCAACACAACCATGGAACCAGAGGTAACAATATAAATTTGATATGTCCACAGCCGAGAACAACCTTGTACAAATTTTCTATTCACTGTTTTGGCCCAAAATGTTGGAATGCATTACCAGAAGATTTAAAAACAATAACTGGCACAACTTTATTTAAAAAGAAACTCAAACAGCATTTATTTACTAGGCAAAATCAAGCAGCTGTTGATTAATAATTAATACAGGATTGTGTATCATTAAGTCCAGGTTAAGGTCAGGCTACTGTTTTGTTTTATTACAAGATTAAGTATGAGATTGCTATATTGGAGCTTTTGTTAACTATTGCCGTCATACTTTAAATTATGCGAAATGTATATTAAACTGCCTGCCAAGGGGCTCTTGCTCAGCAGGCTAGTGCCTCTGAATAGAATGTATATATTTATTCATGTATGTATTCTATATATTTGGCAATAAAATCTATGACTATGACTACTACTACTACTACTACTACTACGACTACTACAGACTACTAATAATAATAATAATAATAATAATAATAATAATAATAATAATAATAATAATATGGTCAGCAGATTAACACCCTAATCACATTCCAAAGTTCCAGTTATGGTGATATAAACAGTAATTATTGTCTTACTGTTCTCTGCAAAACGAGAGAGAGACGAGAGAGAGAGAGAGAGAGAGAGAGAGAGAGAGAGAGAGAGGAGAGAGAGAGAGAGAGAGAGAGAGAGAGAGAGAGAGAGAGAATAAGTTGCATGGGAATTGCGCATTGCATGTAGTGAGAATTACTGTTGGAATTGCCTTCATGTGCCTTGCAAGCACGAAAACTATTGAGGATAGTAATCGGACAGTGTGTAATAACTGAGCATTTTTGACTGGCGTTTTGTTATGCATACATACAGGCATACGTATCTACGTACGTATGCATACATACATACATACATACATACATACATACCGCATACATACATACATACCTGCATCCATACATACATATATACATACATATATATATATATATATATATATATATATATATATATATATATATATATATATATATATATATATATATATATATATATATATATATATATATATATATATATATATATATGTTTCCTTTATGGGTGGACACAGACGAGATTGAAGCTGGGGAATTAAGCCTGAATGCCCTTCCTATCGCCTTGCCGATGGTCTAGAACGCACATCCATCACTTCCGAGTCCAACATTATGCGGCTGCTTTCCGCGTTCCCCCAACTGCAGAACAATATAGGAGTAAATATTGAAGGGGTGGCCTGGTTGGCTGTCACCCCCCCCCCTCCACGTTAGCCTCTGGATAATATTAGATCAAGTTAGGAATGGTCAAGTGTCCTTAATTAACGATGATCTATGCTTTCATAATCAAAACCTGTTGTTTGGCTAATCACCTAAGCAGTGATTAACCACACACATTACATTGCTTTCCAATACTGATTCGATTAGATACATTGTTTGCTAAAGACTAAGGGTTCGCAAACTGAGGTCTCCGCTACATTTTGAGGGTCCGACAAATAATAATTAGTGTCCGTTAAGTGCCGAGTCACATGTCATCACTCTGCCAGATGCCAGAATTTACAATTCTTCATTAAAATGTTGTATCACTTTTGTAAGAGGCTCGGACGTTTATCAAACATGTTTTGAGGGTGTGGGTGATGAGAAAATGTTGTGAACCAATGGTCTAGACTGATCACACGCCATGTCAAAAATAAAATCGTTGTTGGTTAAGAAGGTAAAAGAGGATGGCCGTAATATTTTGACAACTGCAACCTCGTTCGTTTGTGACAAATTTTGCTGCCATGTGTTCGCATTTGTAACACTTTTTTCTTCCTCTTTAGGCTTCTTACGTTAGGGGTTGCCACAACGGATCATTTATATTCTTGTCCTCCTATCCCCTTCGTCCTTATTCGTCACACCACAACACCTGTTGTCCACTCTCACCACATCCATAGACCTTTTTTGGGGGATAACTCTCCCCCTCTTACCTGGGGGTAAGAGGGGGAAAGTTTGCTCGCCTCAGCAAACCGATGTAAATTAGCTGTATTTTGTTAACAGCAATCCACAATTAGTTTTCAGATTTAATTTACTTGATTTAATTTGTAGAAGTCTAAAGTTTTTATACTGGTATAAGTTACTTTATTCAATTGGGATAATTCCTGATTTTTTGTATTTAATTGATGGAATTCCATATTTATGCTGTTATTTTTATTTACCGATATTAATTGACGTATCTTTACAATTTTATATATATATATATATATATATATATATATATATATATATATATATATATATGTATATATATATATATATATATATATATATATATATATATATATATATATATATATATATATATATATATATATATATATATATAGTGCGCTGTGGTGGTGGGCACAACATCAAAGAATATCCCCAACGTATTCCCTGCGTGATCGTAAGAGGCGACTAAAAGTGGACGGGCCGAGGGGACGGGGAACTCCCCCTTGTATTAACCTCCTGCAAGACGTCAAAGAAGAAGGGGAGTAGAGGGGAGAATAACTCCTCCCCAAACTCTAGTTTTGGGGTGTCTAAATGTGCGTGGTTATAGTACGATAGAGAGCAAAAGATGTGAGATTGGATATATGTTTGGTAAGAGGAGGATGGAGGTATTGGCATTGTGTGAGACGAAGATGAAAGGAAAAGAAGTGACATTTGGTGATGTGACAGATAGGGTGTCTGGGGTTGAAAGGGGGAGAGCGAGAGAAGGTGTGGCATTATTGCTGAGTGAATGGATGGTAAAATAGGTAGTGGAATTGAAGGAAGTGTCTTCTAGGCTGATGTGGGTGAGGGCTAGGATAGGTAGGGAATGTTGGGCTTTTGTTAGTGCGTATGGGCCAATATGTGAGAGAAGTTTGGAAGAGCGGGATGAATTCTGGAATGAGTTAACTAGGTGTGTGGATGGTCTGAGTAGAAGGAACTATGTAGTTGTGTTGGGTGACTTGAATGCCAGAGTGGGTGATGGAGAGGTAGAAGGTGTTGTAGGATAGTATTGGGTACCAGGTGGGAATGAGAGTGGCGAGAGACTGTTAGATATGTGTGTGGAGCAAGAGTTGGTGATAGGTTATAGTATTTTCAAGAAGAAATTAATAAATAAGTATACATGGATGAAAGTGGCAAATGGAAGAGTGAAAGAAAGAGCAAAGATGGATTATGTGTTGGTAGCAAAGAGCATTATTGGTAGAGTAAAAGATGTGCATGCATTAGGGGTGTGGCTGCTGGAATGACTGATCATTTTTTGGTTGAAGGAAAAATGATAGTAGCAAAAGAGTGGGGAAATAGAGTGGGGGGATGTAGAAGGGAAATGGTAAAGGTGGAAGAGTTGAAAATGCCAGAGAAGAGACAGGAATATCAGGACAGGTTGAATGTGGCATATGACACTGTGAAAGAAAGAGAGGTTGGGGAGTTAGAGGAGGAATGGGGGTTGATGAAAGAATGTTTTGTGGGACATGCAAGTGATGTGTGTGGAAAGAGGTTTGTTGGAGGTAGCACAAGGAGGGGCAGCGAGTGGTGGAATGAAGGGGTGAAAATGAATGTGGAGGAGAAAAAGAGGGCTTTTGAGGAATGGCTGCAATGTAACAGTAGGGAGAAGTATGAAAGATATAGGGAGAAAAATGTGGAAACCAAGCGGAAGGTAGAGGAAGAGAAGAGGTTGGCAAATGTTAGGTGGGGACAGGATTTTCTTAGGTCATATGAGGAGAATAAAAAGAAGTTTTGGAAAGAAGTGAAGAGAGTAAGGAAGGGTGGATCGAGGATGGAAGAGACAGTAAAAGATGTGAATGGACAGATGTTAAGAGGGAACGATGCTAGGAAAAGATGGGCAGAATATTTTTAGTGCTTGCTGAATGTTTAGGAAGATAGAGAGGCAGCTATAGTGGCAGTGGGGGGTGTTCAAGTGCCAGTAATGGGAGATGAAAATGAGAGAGAGATTACAAGAGAGGAGGTGAAAAGGGCATTGTATGAAACGAAAGCAGGTAAAGCACCTGGAAAGGATGGTGTGAGAGCAGAGATGTTAAAAGAAGGGGGTGTGACTGCATTGGAATGGTTAGTGAGAGTGTTTAATGTATGCTCTTATGTTGTCAGTGGTGCCAGTTGAATGGGTGATTGCTTGTATAGTGCCCCAATACAAAGGTAAGGGAGATGTGTATGAATGCTTTAATATAAGTTTGTTGAGTGTGGTAGGAAAAGTGTATGGTAGGATACTGATTAATAGGATTAGGGATAAGACAAAAAATGTGATCGTGGAAGTGCAGAGTGGGTTTAGGAGAGGTAGAGGTTGCATAGATCAAATTTTTATAGTTAGGCAGTTATGTGAAAAATATTTAGCAAAGGGTATGGATGTGTATTTTGCATTTTTGGATCTGGAAAAAGCATTTGATAGAGTTGATAGAGAGGCAATGTGGAATGTTTTGAGGTTATATGGAATTAATGGTAAATTGTTGCATGCAGTTAAAGTTTGTATGAGGGCAGTAGAGCTTGTGTTAGGGTAGGGAATGAAGTGAGTGAGTGGTTTCCAGTGAGTGTGGGACTGAGACAGGGATGCGTGATGTCACCATGGCTGTTCAATTTGTTTATTGATGGAGTCGTAAAAGAGGTGAATGAGCGAGTGTGTGGTCGAGGTTTGAGAATGGTAGATGGGGATGGTAACGAGTGGGAGCTGAATCAGTTGCTGTTTGCAGATGATACTGTGGTGGTGGCAGATTCAGAGGAGAAGCTGTGTCAGTTAGTGTCAGAATTTGGAATGGTGTGTGAGAGAAGGAAGTTGCGAGTGAATGTGGGAAAGAGTAAGGTTATGAGGTGTAGAAGAAATGAGGATGGTGCTGGATTGAATGTTATGTTGAATGGAGAGACACTTAAAGAAGTTGATTAGTTTAAGTACTTAGGCTCGGTTATAGCTGCAAATGGTGGAGTGGAAGCAGATGTGTGTCACAGAGTGAATGAAGGATGTAAAGTGTTGGGTGCGTTGAAAGGAGTGATGAAGAATAGAGGGTTGGAAATGAATGTTAAGAAGGTTTTGTATGAGAAAGTGGTTGTGCTAACTGTGATGTATGGATCAAAGTTATGGGGTATGAAAGTAAGTGAGAGACGGAAACTAAATGTGTTTGAGATGAAATACCCGAGGAGTATGATTGGTGTATCTCGGTTGGATAGGTTTAGGAATGAAGTGGTGAGAGCTAGAATGGGTGTGAGGAGAGAAATTGCAGCCAGATTAGATATGAGTGTTCTGAGATGGTTTGGCCATGTGGAAAGGATGGATGATGAAAGTGCTGAAAATGGTGATGAACGCGAGAGTCGATGGGAGAAATGCTAGAGGGAGGCCTAGGTTTGGGTGGATGGATGGAGTAAGGAGAGCCCTGAATGATAGGAGTATGGATGTGAGGGAAACAAGTGAGTGTGCTAGGAATAGGAATGAGTGGCGAGCGATTGTGATGCAGCTCTGATGGGCGTCTGCTGTTATCACTGGGCTGCATCTTACAGAGGTAGCCCTGTGGTAGGGGCAGTAGGGGAGTTGGCAGTTATGAAGTGACACAGGTTGTGGAAGAGTCGGGAGGATGGGCTGTGGCACCCCAGCAGTGCCATCTGAATTGTCGCTAGCTCTCACGTCATTGCCCATAGAGCAGAGTAATCCCCTTATTGTCTTTTTTTGGTCAGCTACCCTCATTTAAAGGGGGAAACAGCCGAGGTATATATATATATAATATTATATATAATATATATATAATATATATATATAATATATATATAGGAAGAGAGAGAGAGAGAGAGAGAGAGAGAGAGAGAGAGAGGTTACACTTTTTTTTAGTGTTGTAATAGTAATTAATTAAAAAACTTTGTTTCCGTACAGTCTTCGCAGATTACGGGCGATCTCTAGAGGGAAAAATGAACACCAAATGGAGTGAGTTAGCAACCAGCGGAGGTAAAGAGACAAAATGAAATAAATTAACATTTTGTTAACATCTAATGGAATTAACTAACACCCCCGAGAGCCTAAAGTTATTAAACATGCTTTTTGCATACGCCTCATTTTGCAGTTTTGTTTGTTTGTTTTTGGTTTATATACTAACAAATTTTGAATTTATATGGCATAATTATGTTTTTCTATGCTTTCATTGTAAGCACGTGTAACCTCTCAGGGTAAGGTCACACTAAACGTGATTTTCTCAGAAGATACTGGGTAACGGGTTGCTTATCCTTGCCTCAGACTCAATAGGCAACCTTATACCCTAAAATAAATCGCGTCCAGTGTGGTAGCACTCTTAGCCAGAATTATTAGCAGCTGCGTCCTTGTGCTAATAATACGATTGTTTTTCCGCCATCTTTCATGTTTATATCACAGCACTTAAACAAGTTATATAGCAGATAAATAATGTTATTGAGCTGTGATATTTGAAGAATTTCTCTGCGGTCCCTAACAAACATCTTCAGGGGAACTGAATTAAAATAACTTCTTTGATTTTAAAAATTATATCTGGTGTTGCCAATTTTACTTTTCATTTTCCACTGTAATTTTTCTTACGAGATGGCTATATATGTATAGCCCCTTTTGGATAACCCATTGTTGGTAGCTAAGTGAGGGGGTCATAATTACAAAATGGTCTGTTTCCGACGGAGATGAGTATCATATTCGGTTATTTCGAATCGAAAATAATTAAAATAAAAGTCATTTTAGTGTTCAAATAAGTTATGGGCATTAACTTCGCGATTACCAATGGAAATGTTTCTTTGCAATTATCTTAGGCTAAGGCCCTCCTCGTAACAGGGTCATTGCGAATCTTGGAAAAAAAAACAAGGAAATTAAATTATTTTTATTTTGATTTTGCTCAACATTCGGAACATACACACACATTACTAATATCTGAAAAATGACCATAACCAAAAAATAATATTTTTTCTTATATATTTTCAACATTACATACAGTAAAAAAGCGCATTAGGCCTCTTTCACACGACGC
>JAXCGZ010008611.1:0-10000 GCA_037179515.1 Halocaridina rubra
ATACCTCTGGGATTAGAGGAGTGTCACTGAACTGTACTGACAAAAGTTACAGAATGGTTTTCCCAACTTACTCTGTGGTTGACCCAAACAGGGTGGTTGGGGAATTGTTGGTAGCCCTTTATCTCCTAGAAGCTAATTGGAGTGATTGAGGCATATTAACTTCTAGCAAATGTGCTTGCTTTGAATTCAGCCACCCCACAAGGGGGATTGCAGCCATTTTATATGAATGAATGATAAAATCCTTATTTCCAGATTGATATTCTATATCCAAGTTTTTTTCAGGTTTTAATCCGCCTCCTCACTCTCCGTTAAAAGTCTACAATGATTTAAGAAGAAGTTTCTGCATTTTACCTCACAATATATTTGAAGCCGCCATGTTTTAACTGAAGCTCAAGATGAATTTAAGATCTCCATATAGAGATATAAATGTGGCCACCATGGTACAGTGGTAGCCCTTGCGACTTTGATGTGTCAGGTCGAGGGTTCGCGGCATGCCACGAACTGAGATTGGAAAGGGCATTCACTCAGGGTGACGGTCACAGTTACCTAAACCAAAGTCCTTTGCAAAAAGGCACATTTTAAGCCTTAGTAGAAAAGGGAGCTGTGACATACAAATATGATGTCCCTCTTTTTTATTTTTAATTGGCTTTTATAAATTTCTGATGGGTTAATATTCTTTTAAGTAACTAATCTATTGTACCAAAATATTTGTCCTATCTAAGTGAATTTGCCTAGCTAATTATTGATGTGGGTCTGTCTGTATTAGATATTTTTTATGGTATTCAGAATAGCCCTTGCGACTTTGATGTGTCAGGTCGAGGGTTCGCGGTATGCCATGATCTGAGATTGGAAAGGGCATCTACTCAGGGTAACAGTCACATTTGCCTAAGCCATCGTCCTTTGCAAAAGGCACATTCTAACCCTTAGTAGAAAAAGGAGTTGTGACATACAAATATGATGTCCCTCTTTTTTTTTTAATTGACTTTTATCAATTTTTGATGGGTTAATATTCTTTTAAGTAACTAATCTATTGTACCAAAATATTTATCCTGTATAATTGAATTTGCCTAGCTAATTATTGATGTGGGTCTGTCTGTATTAGATATTTTTTTATGGTTTACAGGATGTCATTATAGAAAAGTTCTAAGTGAAGGTAAGGTTGTATATATTAGACAGATTAACTGTGTTCAATGAAAATGACATTGATCTTTTTTAGGGAGCAAACTAAATGTTGCAAAAGTTAATGATTTTCTTCATCTTGTATTTATATACTGTATATATTGTTATATGTTGACAAATGATTTCGGCACCTTCATTGTTTTTTTTGCATATCAAAGCAATATTTAACTTCGAATTTCATTTAAGTTATTGCAGAATATTATGTCGATATTTTCCAATGGACTTTATATAGGATTATACAGGACATTAAGACAGTATTTTCTGTTGGACTTTATATAGGATTATATTGGACCTTAAAACAATATTTTTACATCGGGTTTCGTGTAGATTTTTGTTGGAGACACAAACAGTATTTTCCATTGGATATTATATGGGCATTTCAAGTGGCAGAACATATACAGAAGAATGTTTTTAAGGATTAAATATCGAGAAAATAATTTTATTTGCTTTTTTAGAATTACATATTTAGTAAAGCTCTTTTACATCACTTTTGATCTTGAAATAGCTTGAGTGTGTATTTATATTTCACATTTGTCTCTGTAGAGTTTTATCTTTGAATTAAGTTAGGCCACCATAGCTTAATCCATTAATATAGCGTCACGCTGTCCAAAGTAATCTTTTAAAAACATATATAAATTTTAGATTAATGATTGTGGCTAGAAATAGGAGATTTCTGTTATTTAGGCAGCAGGCATTGTTCATACTCTGCAGATGAAGATGTCAAGAAGCGCCGATGAGGTAACTTGCCGTATTTTCAAAAGGTAGGTTTATTATTGCATATTGGTCTTTAATGTTTTCAGGGCTATTTTTAGCAGTGTATTAATAGGATTTTGTGAAGCTGAAAAGGGATTGTCCTTTAGCTTATGAATTGTGTCTTTGGGTATCCAGTCATTAGCTGTAATATGCCATGAAGGGAGACCGGGACTAGGCTTGTCTGGTAACTGTGTCTTGTACTGGTGCTCTCTTAAGTTAAGAATTATGCACTGCCGGGAGGGATAATTGAATACGTGATAGACTCGTAGATCAATATGTAAAACGGGTCAATTCCCTGGTTTTGCAGTCTGTGTAGTCTTGATATTGGCGTATGGTAGGAGGCTGGCCCAAACCCGACTTGAAGATTCTGGCTAAGACTGAGGTTAGAGTCTTGAGGAATTCACCATGCGTTTTCAGTCTAGTTTACCCAATCGGCATGGCATACAGTTATGCTGAGTTCATATTGCAAGGGAAGGAACACGGGGACGGTCTGCTAAGCTTGTCCTGCGTGGCATAGTGTTAAGTGAAGGCTGCGAAAGCTCTTAGGCACAAAACTTTTGCTATTTTAAAAGGTCATATTCAAAGGTATTGAATACCCCACTTTTTGTAAATGTGTATATGTAATATTAGTGAATCCAAAATTGGACTACTGTAATGACCTTCAGTTTTATGGGTGTGCAAGCATCGATACCATGTTGATATGCCAGACTGTTTTAATTGCTAAGGCTAAAATTAATGACAGTATGAAGGTATATACGGATAATTAGCTATTAACTTCTAATTTATGCTGTATTTATGTGGTCCTAAAAGAGTTAATAGTTGAATGAGTGTATTTTTATAATGTAAATTTATTTTATCACCATCCAAAGAGAATCATATTCAAAATTTTTGGAGTGAATATATTTATCATTACTATGTGTTAGCAATATGTAAAGAATTCCAATTGTTGCTTCTCTTCTATTAGAACTTTGGAAAAAAACATCCAAATATATATCCAAAATATCTCCTTAATACACTATTACTAGACTTTTTTTGCATCATGAAAACTAAAGGTGAATGGAATTGAGGTATCTTTAGCTTAGTCATTGGATGTCTTGCTTTTCATCCTTATCTCTTAATGCCAATATATAAAGATTTGGAATGCCAAGGACAAAATGGCTACTTGAGCTCAATAATTTATATCAGGCTTCTTTGAGAAATAGACAAAAATAAACTAAGTTCATATTTAAGGGCCATTTTAATTATTCTTCTTTTTTATATTTTTCTTTGTTTGCCCATTTATATATATTTTCTTAATGCCTTCATTATTGTTTTGGCACATTGTAACGATCTTCCTTTGCTTGTAGATCCTCAAATCCTGTATGATTTTTTTAAGGCATCTAATTTTGATGCTGTTATTTTCTGTATCTTTGTAGGGGAGAGAATGTTTCTGAGGAAGTTTAAATCTCGCCATTAATGGTTTAGATGCGTCATCTTTTGGCTTCTCTTGTCATGTCTTGCCACAGTGGATTAGTCCTCTTCATATTGTCCTATCTCCTACCTCCTCCCCCGTCACACCACACTTCCTCTTGTCCTCCCTCACCGTGTCCATAAACTTCCCTTTTTCTTACTTCTCCCCCTTCTGCCTTGCATCTTCATCCTCATCATTCTCCTAGTATATCCCTCATCCCTCCTCAGATCATTCCCAAACCATTTCATGAAATCTTGTTTTATTCACATCCTCTGGAACTGCAAAATGAGTTACTCTTTCTTATGTCTTCGGTGTTTAATTTTGACACTTAGCTAGGTGATTCTTGTTCCTAGTGTTATGTACAATTTTGCCTTGTCTTCATTCTGGCGAGTTTATTAAAATTTCTTTTTATGTCTTAAGATTGCCTTTTGGCCCTACATCTTCATTCTTACACTAACAATACTGTACCTTCTTGAAAGTTACTGAAAATGTAATAGTGCAAAACATGCTCACTGTTTTCTAGTGCTTCCTTCTCCATAGAATTCCAAAGCTACTTTTGTTCCTTGCAAGTTCAGTGTCTGGATGCATCATGAATAGTGAACCTCTCCATCTCAATATTTTAAGTAATACTGTACTTATTGCTTTCTAAACAAATTCTCATCATATTGTGAGGTATATCCCCTTTAGGCTTGTGTAAGGCTATATGAACTACCAGTTAATGACAACTGGTACATTAATCCTTATTCCCTGACTTTCCAAATTTATTTATCTTTTTGATGTGTAGGTCTTTTGTGTACTGTATTTTTTGTGTTTAGCAATACAGTATATAATTAGCTTGTAGCTGTACATTTATAGCATTATCGATTTTATGATATTTCAATTATATGCTTGTGTTTAAGTTTTTAAGTTGGTAAAAGTTTCTCCGCTTCTGTGCCATTTGTACGATTGCCAAACATTTTCTTTGAGCTTTCTAAGCTTTCTTCTTCAGTTCATACTCAAATAAGATTTGTAGCTGAAAAATGGAATGTCCATAGCTGAGATTTTTCTTTTACCAGAACTTGGAGATTTCTCATGTGTATATATATCAATATAGTATATAATTTGCTTGTCGTTGTAACTTTTAGAATTGTTCATTTTATGATCTTTAAATTGTTTGCTCTTGTATGTTAGTTTTTTAAGTAGGTGAAAGTTTCTCCCCTCTTTATGCCATTTGTAAGGATGCCAAGCATCTTCTTTGAATTTCTAAGCTATATTCCCATTTCATACAGAAATCAGATTTGTGGCTTGTAAATGGATAGACCATAGCTGAGATTTTTCATTTATCAGAATATGTAGTGATGACAATTTTACACTAGTTTAAAATGTGTAAGAAACCGTTCTCACTTATTATACTTTATTGCACATGCATAACTGCCTTTCTAGTAGATGTCTTCCCTCAATTTATGCCATGTTCATGACTGCAGTGTTCTAACTCTCTGCATCTCATACCACTTCTTTGTGGAGTCGATATTTCTGATGACTCTTCTTCACCTTACACGGTAATATACATCATCTTCTGATAGCTACTTCTCTGTCAGATCCTCTTTAATATGATGGCGGATTTGGCTTTTAAAGAGAAAGCTTTAAGTTTCAGATATTGGTGTAGGAATTATACTTCATATCTTGACAGAGAAAAGGAAAATCTGTGCAGGATGAGTTTCCCTTTTGCTTAGGAGTTTTTATTTGTTGTATTTATAAATATCTTCTCCCTTGAAGGATTTTTGTATTGCTATTAGAAAGAAGCAATCCATGTAATTTATGTAATTGTTTAGGAACTGTGATTGGTCTTACAAACTTAGATACAAAAATTATTTTAACAGTTTCATTTTTTGTTGTTGACAAAGTTGGATGCTTAAAAGTAATGTGCCATAATTGCTTGTAATACAATTGAGACTCATTTGAACTTCTTTTTTAGTGTAATTACAGTATATGTACACTTTTGCTGCGGTATTCTTTCGAACCTCATGTAGATGATGCCTCTTTATTGCTATTGAAGCTGATGCCTGTTCTGTTTATATGGAACTTCTTTCTCTGCATCATTTACCACTTCTGTGTGGGTTCGATGAATGTTTAGAAACTATTGTAAGATTAATTTGCCTCATCTTGTATACATTTTGTGTTTTCCTGGAGTTTTAAAAGTACCTTTTACTATGATTATATTTTGTGTTTGTATTGCTTCACTTTCTAATAACAGAGAGCCTTCTTTTTCTTTTCTTCTCTATAGCATCAGGAATTCAATCATTTATTTTTTGAAGCAGCCAATGCGTTGTCACGTCCATTGGGTTTTAAGAAAATAAAAGCGACTACGTTTGCATGATAAAATAGATTTACGATGCTGTCATCCGCCTTTTATCTTGTTTGGTTATGTTTAAAAGTAAAATGACAAATTCGGCACATATGTACTGTATATGTTTTGTATAGGGAATCTTGTTTTTCTTGCTACAAAGTTATGTGGTTCTATTCACCAAAGTTTGAGATGGAATGTTGAGGTATGATTTTGATGGAAAGTACAGAAGTTATTTTAAGATACTATTGATGGTGTATTCCAACTCAGATTGATGTGGACTTTTTTTTTACTTCGCAATATTTGCTTCAGTATGTTCAAAGAGTATAGATTGTTAACTATAGTTATAGAATTTGTAAGTCCAAAATGGCATGAATATGATTCTATATTTTTCAGTATTTTTGTGGGTAAAATTAAAGGAAAGAGTGAAGTACTGTTATTTCAGAGTATTTTAATTGATGGTTCTGCATAAATTCTGTAGACATGCGATTATCCGAAGATGCATTTCGTACGTACAATAGATCTTTACAGCTACACCCTGTCTGCGTCCAGCCTCATTCGAATGGGGAATCATTGTGACACGAGACTGCAAACAAGATAAATATATAAAAGTTGTTGATGCATTGTGCATTCTTAAACCTGTATTCAACCCCATTCAAATGGGAAAGTGTATGGAACATAGAATAGCCCCCCCAAAAAAATAATGAAGGTTTGAGAACTTATTTTCCTAGTGGGGAGAGAAATATTGATAATTACGAGACTCGTGTGAGGGGAGAAAAGATCAGGTAACGGTGATGATTCCCAGTACTTAACCCCGTAAATTTTAGATTAGGTTATCTAATATTTTGGTTTAATGTACTGAATAATTATCACATGTCTGGCATGATTTGATATCGGTGTTTTAATATTAATCATAGCAGAGGGTTTCATCTGTTATTGAAGTTTGACACCTCTGCTATGAATTAACGATGTGAAGTAAACATCGGCCATTCTAGGAGAGATTTGCGCTGACAATAAACGGTTCGTGAATCTCTCATTGATGGTTCTTCCACTGTTTAAAGCTGGGACATCTATAAGCCCAATTGCACGCTTTATACAGTGTAACTGCCTCTACTACTATTTTTTTTTTTTTTTTTTTTTTTTCCAAACATTTGCTCTTAAGATATTGAAATTATTCATATATTGAGTACAAAAATTATCCATAGTGAATCCCTACGTCAGCTATCGGAATCTTTCACAACTAATTCTGAATATAAAAATGGAATTTATACTCTGAAGTGCATGTCCACGCCATCTATTGACATTTTCCTTAAATAGGATTAATAATTTATCCTGTAAAGTACATGCCCACGCCATCTATTAGCATCTTTTGTAGCTATATGGATTAAAATTGGAATTTATCATGTAAAGTGCATGCCCACGCCATCTATTGGTATAAAGTAAAACTTTTTAGTTCACGAATTTCCCAATAGATGGCGTAAAAATGCACTCTATATTAAACTTATGCGTTACCCACAACTAGTTTACTTGATTATCAATAGATGGCGTGGGCATGCACTTTACATGATAAATTCCATTTACTCCAGTTACGGAAAATGCCATTAGATGGTGTTGGGTAGCACTTCTGAGGATAAATTCGATTTTTTTTATTCAGAATGAACGCATTCTATCTGAATGCCACCATGTTCATATTACAGATTCCCCAACTTCACTCGTGGATTCATTTTCGCTTTTAAATCAATTCCCAATCTCGTTTGGGCATTACAATAATCAAATAAGCACATTACATATGTGAAAACATGAATCATTTTTTACCCCGACCGGGACTCGAACCTAGGACTTATGATTACTAAGTCAAGGCGCTACCAATGCACCACAGAAGGTTAAAAGGAATCCAACCTTATAGCTTATATCTGCTATACTTAGGAATGAACGCATTCTATCTGAATGCCACTATGTTCATATTACAGATTCCCCAACCTCACTCGTGGCTTCATTTTCGCATTTAATTCAATTCCCAATCTCATTCGGGCATTACAATAACCAAATAAGCACATTACATATGTGAAAACATGAATCATTTTTTACCCCGACCGGGACTCGAACCTAGGACTTATGATTACTAAGTCAAGGCGCTACCAATGCACCACAGAAGGTTAAAAGGAATCCAACCTTATAGCTTATATCTGCTATACTTAGGAATGAACGCATTCTATCTGAATGCCACTATGTTCTTATTACAGATTCCCCAACCTCACAGATATAAGCTATAAGGTTGGATTCCTTTTAACCTTCTGTGGTGCATTGGTAGCGCCTTGACTTAGTAATCATAAGTCCTAGGTTCGAGTCCCGATTGGGGTAAAAAAAATGATTCATGTTTTCACATATGTAATGTGCTTATTTGGTTATTGTAATGCCCGAATGAGATTGGGAATTGAATTAAATGCGAAAATGACTCCACGAGTGAGGTTGGGGAATCTGTAATATGAACATAGTGGTTAGGTTAGGTTATATAATAATACTTTATTTCCATTTCAATACAATGGGTATTCGTCAGCCAGGGTAAGCCCCAACCCCCCACTGTGGTGTCCACCCACAGCAGTTCCTGCTAGTAAACAGCTTAAACTCTCGGTCTTGGACGGGAACCGATCTTTCGACCTCATGAATGCGAAGCCAGCGCGTTACCACTGTACTAGCCAGCAGGCTAGCAGGTTAGGTTAGGTTAGGTTAAGTTAGGTTAGGTTAGGTTAGGTTAAAATCTCTTAAGATCAATAAAAATAACAAAAAATCCATGAAAATTCCTAAAAAATCCAAAAAATCTAAAAATCCCTAAAAATCACAAAAGAAACATAGAAATTAATAAAAATATATATATAAATATCCTAAAATCTCTAAAAATCACTAAAATTCACTAAAATCCTAAGAAAATCTAAAAATCATTAAAAGTCCATAAAAATCTCTAGAAATCTCAAAAAATCCCTAGAACTCATTAAAAATCCCAATAAATCGCTAAAAATCGTTAAGAAAACATTAAAATCCATAAAAATCCCTACAAATCCCGAAAAATTCAAAAAATTCTTTAAAATTCTATAAAAATCCCTAAAAATCCATAAAATTTCCCTGAGAATCCCTAAAATCAATAAAAATTCCAAAAATTCCCCAATAATCCATAAAAATTCATTAATAATCCATAGAAATCATTAAAAAATCCATACACATCTTTAAAAATTACTTAAAATCACTAGAAATAAATTAAAATTTGAAAATATCCATAAAAATCTCTAAAAATCATTAGATATTACCAAAAATGCATAGAAATTCCTAACAAAATCCATAAAAATCTTTAAAAATCTCTAAATATCCCTAAAATTCACTAAAAATACCTTAAAATCTCTAGAAATCCTTAAAGACCTATAAAGAAATGGTAAAAATCTCTAAAAATCGCTAAATTCAACTAATATTCCCTAAAATTTTCTAAAACTCCTGAAAAATCCCTGTAAATAACGAAAAATTCCTAAATTTTTCTAAAAATCCTTAAAAATTTATAAAAACCAATAAAAATTTCTAAAAAAAAATCTCTAAAAAATCCTTAATATTCCTAATATTTTTTTAGTGATTTTTTGTAATTTTTATTAAATGTTTGTTATTTTTAGAGATTTTTAGGGATTTTTTATTGATTATTCGAGATTACTAGGGATTTTTAGTGAAGCTAACCTAACTACCTAACCTAACCTAACCTAACCTAACCTAACCCAACCTAACCTAACTCAACCTAACCTAACCTAACCTAACCTAACCCAAACTAACCCAAGCCAACCTAACCCAACCCAACCTAACCCAACCTAACCTAACCTAACCTAACCCAACCCAACATAACCTAACCTAACCTAACCTAACCTAACCCAACCTAACCTAACCTTACCTAACCTAACCTAACCCAACCTAACCTAACCTAACCCATCCCTAACCTAACCTAACCTAACTTAACCTAACCTAACCTAACTTAACCTAACCTAACCTAACCTAACCTTAACCTAACCAAACCTAACCTAACTTAACCTAACCTAACCTAACTTAACCTAACCTAACCTAACCTAACTTAACCTAACTTAACCTAACCTAACCTAACCTAACCTAACTTAACCTAACCTAACCTAACCTAACCTAACCTAACCTAACCTAACCTAACCTAACATAACCTAACTTAACCTAACCTAACCTAACCTAACCTAAGTTAACCTAACCTAACCTAACCTAACTTAACCTAACCTAACCTAACCTAACCTAACATAACT
>JAXCGZ010008611.1:12500-28615 GCA_037179515.1 Halocaridina rubra
ATATATTTTTATTAATTTCTATGTTTCTTTTGTGATTTTTAGGGATTTTTAGATTTTTTGGATTTTTTAGGAATTTTCATGGATTTTTAGTTATTTTTATTGATCTTAAGAGATTTTAACCTAACCTAACCTAACCTAACCTAACTAACCTAACCTAACCTAACCAAACCTAACTTAACCTAACCTAACCTAACCTAACCTAACCTAACCTAACCTAACTTAACCTAACCTAACCTAACCTAACTTAACCTAACCTAACCTAACCTAACCTAACCTAACTTAACCTAACCTAACCTAACCTAACCTAACCTAACTTAACCTAACCTAACCTAACCTAACCTAACTTAACTTAACCTAACCTAACCTAACCTAACATAACTTAACCTAACCTAACCTAACCTAACTTAACTTAACATAACCTAACCTAACCTAACCTAAGCTAACTTAACTTAACCTAACCCAACCTAACCTAACCAAACCTAACCTAACATAACCTAACCTATAGCCTAACCTAACTTAACCTAACCTAACCTAACCTAACCTAACCTAACCTAACTTAACCTAACCTAACCTAACCTAACCTAACCTAACCTAACCTAACCTAACCTAACTTAACCTAACCTAACCTAACTTAACCTAACCTAACCTAAACTAACCTAACCTAACCTAACCTAACTTAACCTAACCTAACCTAACCTAACCTAACCTAACCTAACCTAACCTAACCTAACTTAACCTAACCTAACCTAACCTAACCTAACCTAACCTAACTTAACCTAACCTAACCTAACCTAACCTAACTTAACCTAACCTAACCTAACCTAACCTAACTTAACCTAACCTAACCTAACCTAACCTAACCTAACTTAACCTAACCTAACCTAACCTAACCTAACATAACTTAACCTAACCTAACCTAACCTAACCTAACCTAACCTAACCTAACCTAACCTAACCTAACCTAACCTAACCTAACCTAACCTAACCTAACCTAACATAACTTAACCTAACCTAACCTAACGTAACTTAACCTAACCAAACCTAACCTAACCTAACTTAACCTAACCTAACCAAACCTAACCTAACCTAACCTAACTTTACCTAACCTAACCTAACCTAACTTGACCTAACCTAACCTAACTTAACCTAACCAAACCAAACCTAACCGAACCTAACTTAACCTAACCTAACCTAACCTAACCTAACCTAACTTAACCTAACCTAACCTAACCTAACTTAACCTAACCTAACCTAACTTAACCTAACCTAACCTAACCTAACCTAACTTTTCCTAACCTAACCTAACCTAACCTAACATAACCTAACCTAACCTAACTTAACCTAACCTAACCTAACCTAACCAAACCCAACCCAATCTAACCTAACTTGACCTAACCTAACCCATCCTAACCTAACCTAACCTAACCTAACTTAACCTAACCTAACCTAACCTAACCTAACCCAACATAACCTAACCTAACCTAACCTAACCTAACCTAACTTAACCTAACCTAACCTAACCTAACTTAACCTAACCTAACCTAAACTAACCTAACCTAACCTAACCTAACTTAACCTAACCTAACCTAACCTAACCTAACTTAACCTAACCTAACCTAACCTAACCTAACCTAACTTAACCTAACCTAACCTAACCTAACCTAACCTAACCTAACTTAACATAACCTAACCTAACCTAACCTAACTTAACCTAACCTAACCTAACCTAACCTAACCTAACCTACCTAACCTAACCTAACCTAACCTAACTTAACCCAACCTAACCTAACCTAACCTAACCTAACCTAACCTAACCTAACCTAGCCTAACCTAACCAAACCTAACCTAACCCCCCCTCCTAATCTAACCTAACCTAACCTAACCTAACCTAGGTTAGGTTAGGTTAAGTTAGGTTAGGTTAGGTTTGGTTACGTTAGGTTAAGTTAGGTTAGGTTAGGTTAAGTTAGGTTAGGTTAGGTTAGGTTAGGTTAGGTTAAGTTAGGTTAGGTTAGGTTAGATTAGGTTTTGTTAGGTTAAGTTAGGTTAGGCTAGGTTAGGTTAGGTTAGGTTAGGTTAAGTTAGGTTAGGTTATGTTAAGTTAGGTTAGGTTAGGTTTGGTTAGGTTAAGTTAGGTTAGGTTAGGTTAGGTTAGGTTAAGTTAGGTTAGGTTAAGTTAGGTTAGGTTAGGTTAGGCTAGGTTATGTTAGGTTAGGTTAGGTTAGGTTAGGTTAAGTTAGGTTAGGTTAGGTTAGGTTAGGTTAGGTTAAGTTAGGTTAGGTTAGGTTAGGTTAGGTTAGGTTAAGTTAGGTTAGGTTAGGTTAGGTTAGGTTAGGTTTGGTTAGGTTAAGTTAGGTTAGGTTAGGTTAGGTTAGGTTAAGTTAGGTTAGGTTAGGTTAGGTTAGGTTAGGTTAAGTTAGGTTAAGTTAGGTTAGGTTAGGTTAAGTTATGTTAGGTTAGGTTAGGTTAGGTTAAGTTAAGTTAGGTTAGGTTAGGTTAGGTTAGGTTACGTTAGGTTAGGTTAGGTTAGGTTAGGTTAAAATCTCTTAAGATCAATAAAAATAACTAAAAATCCATGAAAATTCCTAAAAAAATCCAAAAAATTGAAAAATCCCTAAAAATCACAAAAGAAACATAGAAATTAATAAAACAAAATATATATAAATATTCTAAAATCTCTAAAAATCACTAAAATTCACTAAAATCCTAAGAAAATCTAAAAATCATTAAAAGTCCATAAAAATCTCTAAAAATCTCAAAAAATCCCTAGTACTCATTAAAAATCCCAATAAATCGCTAAAAATCGTTAAAAAAACATTAAAATCCATAAAAATCCCTACAAATCCCGAAAAATTCAAAAAATTCTTTAAAAATCTATAAAAATCCCTAAAAATCCATAAAATTTCCCTGAAAAATCCCTACAAATCAATAAAAATTCCTAAAATTCCCCAATAATCAATAAAAATTCATTAATAATCCATAGAAATCATTAAAAAATCCATACACATCTTCAAAAATTACTTAAAATCACTAGAAATAAATTAAAATTCGAAAAAATCCATAAAAATCTCTAAAAATCATTAGATATTACCAAAAATGCATAGAAATTCCTAACAAAATCCATAAAAATCTTTAAAAATCTCTAAATATCCCTAAAATTCACTAAAAATACCTTAAAATCTCTAGAAATCCTTAAAGACCTATAAAGAAATGGTAAAAATCTCTAAAAATCGCTAAATTCAACTAATATTCCCTAAAATTTTCTAAAACTCCTGAAAAATCCCTGTAAATAACGAAAAATTCCTAAATTTTTCTAAAAATCCTTAAAAATTTATAAAAACCAATAAAAATTTCTAAAAAAAGATCTCAAAAAAATCCTTAATATTCCTAAAAATTAATAAAAAATACCAAAAATCTGTAAAAATCCATGCAAATCCCTAAAAATCCATTAAAAATCTTAAAAATCTCTAAAAATCTCTAAGAATCCCATAAAATTTTCTAAAAATCCTTAAAAACTCCTAAAAATTCATAAATATTCAAAAAAATTCCTTAAAAATCTCTAAAACTCCCAAATATTCCATAAAATTCCAAAGAAAAATCCCTACAAATAAATTAAAATTCCTGAAAATAACATAAAATCCAAAAAAAATCATTAATAATCCATGGAAATCCCTAAAAAATCCATAAAGATATCTAAAAAAATCTTTAGATATTACCAAAAATTAAAAGAGATTTTGACCATTTCTTTATAGGTCTTTAAGGATTTCTAGAGATTTTAAGGTATTTTTAGTGAATTTTAGGGATATTTAGAGATTTTTAAAGATTTTTATGGATTTTGTTAGGAATTTCTATGCATTTTTGGTAATATCTAATAATTTTTAGAGATTTTTATGGATTTTTTTCGAATTTTAATTTATTTCTAGTGATTTTAAGTAATTTTTGAAGATGTGTATGGATTTTTTAATGATTTCTATGGATTATTAATGAATTTTTATGGATTATTGGGGAATTTTAGGAATTTTTATTGATTTGTAGTGATTTTTCAGGGAAATTTTAGGGATTTTTAGGGATTTTTATAGATTTTTAAAGATTTTTTTGAATTTTTCGGGATTTGTAGGGATTTTTATGGATTTTAATGTTTTTTTAACGATTTTTAGCGATTTATTGGGATTTTTAATGAGTTCTAGGGATTTTTTGAGATTTTTAGAGATTTTTATGGACTTTTAATGATTTTTAGATTTTCTTAGGATTTTAGTGAATTTTAGTGATTTTTAGAGATTTTAGGATATTTATATATATATTTTTATTAATTTCTATGTTTCTTTTGTGATTTTTAGGGATTTTTAGATTTTTTGGATTTTTTTCGAATTTTAATTTATTTCTAGTGATTTTAAGTAATTTTTGAAGATGTGTATGGATTTTTTAACGATTTCTATGGATTATTAATGAATTTTTATGGATTATTGGGGAATTTTATGAATTTTTATTGATTTGTAGGGATTTTTCAGGGAAATTTTATGGATTTTTAGGGATTTTTATAGATTTTTAAAGAATTTTTTGAATTTTTCGGGATTTGTAGGGATTTTTATGGATTTAAATGTTTTTTTTAACAATTTTTAGCGATTTATTGGGATTTTTAATAAGTTCTAGGGATTTTTTGAGATTTTTAGAGATTTTTATGGACTTTAAATGATTTTTAGATTTTCTTAGGATTTTAGTGAATCTTAGTGATTTTTTTGAGATTTTAGGATATTTATATATATATTTTTATTAATTTCTATGTTTCTTTTGTGATTTTTAGGGATTTTTAGATTTTTTGGATTTTTTAGGAATTTTCATGGATTTTTAGTTATTTTTATTGATCTTAAGAGAATTTAACCTAACCTAACCAAACCTAACCTAACTAACCTAACCTATCCTAACCTAACCTAACTTAACCTAACCTAACCTAACCTAACTTAACCTAACCTAACCTAACCTAACTTAACCTAACCTAACCTAACCTAACCTAACCTAACTTAACCTAACCTAACCTAACCTAACCTAGCCTAACTTAACTTAACCTAACCTAACCTAACCTAACATAACTTAACCTAACCTAACCTAACCTAACCTAACTTAACATAACCTAACCTAACCTAACCTAACTTAACTTAACCTAACCTAACCTAACCTAACCTAACCTAACCTAACCTAACCTAACCTTAACCTAACCTAACCTAACCTAACCTAACTTAACCTAACCAAACCTAACCTAACCTGACCTAACCTAACCTAACCTAACCTAACTTAACCTAACCTAACCTAACCTAACTTAACTTAACCTAACCTAACCTAACCAAACCTAACCTAACTTAACCTAACCTAACCTAACTTAACCTAACCTAACCTAAACTAACCTAACCTAACCTAACTTAACCTAACCTAACCTAACCTAACCTAACCTAACTTAACCTAGCCCAACCTAACCTAACCTAACCTAACCTAACTTAACCTAACCTAACCTAACCTAACCTAACCTAACATAACTTAACCTAACCTAACCTAACCTAACCTAACGTAACTTAACCTAACCAAACCTAACCTAACCTAACTTAACCAAACCTAACCAAACCTAACCTAACCTAACCTAACTTAACCTAACCTAACCTAACCTAACTTGACCTAACCTAACCTAACTTAACCTAACCAAACCAAACCTATCCTAACCTAACTTAACCTAACCTAACCTAACCTAACCTAACCTAACTTAACCTAACCTAACCCAACCTAACTTAACCTAACCTAACCTAACCCAACCTAACCTAACCTAAACTAACCTAACTTAACCTAACCTAACCTAACCTAACCTAACCTAACTTTTCCTAACCTAACCTAACCTAACCTAACCTAACCTAACTTAACCTAACCTAACCTAACCTAACCAAACCCAACCCAATCTAACCTAACTTGACCTAACCTAACCCATCCTAACCTAACCTAACCTAACCTAACCTAACTTAACCTAACCTAACCTAAACTAACCTAACCTAACCCAACTTAACCTAACCTAACCTAACCTAACCTAACTTAACCTAACCTAACCCAACCTAACCTAATTTAACCTAACCTAACCTAACCCAACCCAACCTAACCTAACCTAACCTAACCTAACCTAACCCAACCTAACCTAACCTAACCTAACCTAACCTAACCCAACCTAACCTAACCTAACCTAACCTAGCCTAACCTAACCTAACCCAACCTA
Source organism: Halocaridina rubra (assembly GCA_037179515.1). NCBI lineage: Eukaryota > Metazoa > Arthropoda > Malacostraca > Decapoda > Atyidae > Halocaridina > Halocaridina rubra. The sequence continues at coordinate 18,745 of JAXCGZ010008611.1, forward strand.
ACCTAACCTAATGTAACCTAACCCAACCAAACCTAACCTAACCTAACCTAACCTAACCTAACCTACCTAACCTAACCTAACCTAACCTAACTAACCCAACCCAACCCAACCTAACCTAACCTAACCTAACCTAACCTAACCTAACCTAACCTAACCTATAACCTAACCTAACCTAGCCTAACCAAACCAAACCTAACCTAAACCCCCCTCCTAATCTAACCTAACCTAAACTAACCTAACCTAGGTTAGGTTAGGTTAAGTTAGGTTAGGTTAGGTTTGGTTAGGTTAGGTTAAGTTAGGTTAGGTAAAGGTTAGGTTAGGTTAAGTTAGGTTAGGTTAGGTTAGGTTTGGTTAGGTTAAGTTAGGTTAGGTTTGGTTAGGTTAGGTTAAGTTAGGTTAGGTTAGGTTAGGTTAGGTTAAGTTAGGTTAGGTTAGGTTGGGTTAGGTTAGGTTAGGTTAAGTTAGGTTAGGTTAGGTTAGGTTAGGTTAAGTTAGGTTAGGTTAGGTTAGGTTAGGTTAGGTTAGGTTAAGTTAGGTTAGGTTAGGTTAGGTTAAGTTAGGTTAGGTTAAGTTAGGTTAGGTTAGGTTAAGTTATGTTAGGTTTGGTTAGGTTAGGTTAAGTTATGTTAGGTTAGGTTAGGTTAGGTTAAGTTAAGTTAGGTTAGGTTAGGTTAGGTTAGGTTATGTTAGGTTAGGTTAGGTTAGGTTAGGTTAGGTTAGGTTAAAATCTTTTAAGATCAATAAAAATAACTAAAAATCCATGAAAATTCCTAAAAAAATCCAAAAAATCTAAAAATCCCTAAAAATCACAAAAGAAACATTGAAATTAATAAAAATATATATATAAATATCCTAAAATCTCTAAAAATCACTAAAATTCACTAAAATCCTAAAAAAATCTAAAAATCAGTAAAAGTCCATAAAAATCTCAAAAAATCTCAAAAAATCCCTAGTACTCATTAAAAATCCCAATAAATCGCTAAAAATCGTTAAAAAAACATTAAAATCCATAAAAATCCCTACAAATCCCGAAAAATTCAAAAAATTCTTTAAAAATCTATAAAAATCCCTAAAAATCCATAAAATTTCCCTGAAAAATCCCTACAAATCAATAAAAATTCCTAAAATTCCCCAATAATCTATAAAAATTCATTAATAATCCATAGAAATCATTAAAAAATCCATACACATCTTCAAAAATTACTTAAAATCACTAGAAATAAATTAAAATTCGAAAAAAATCCATAAAAATCTCTAAAAATCATTAGATATTACCAAAAATGCATAGAAATTCATAACAAAATCCATAAAAATCTTTAAAAATCTCTAAATATCCCTAAAATTCACTAAAAATACCTTAAAATCTCTAGAAATCCTTAAAGACCTATAAAGAAATGGTAAAAATCTCTAAAAATCGCTAAATTCAACTAATATTCCCTAAAATTTTCTAAAACTCCTGAAAAATCCCTGTAAATAACGAAAAATTCCTAAATTTTTCTAAAAATCCTTAAAAATTTATAAAAACCAATAAAAATTTCTAAAAAAAGATCTCAAAAAATCCTTAATATTCCTAAAAATTCATAAAAAATACCAAAAATCTGTAAAAATCCATGCAAATCCCTAAAAATCCATTAAAAATCTTAAAAAAATCTCTAAAAATCTCTAAGAATCCCATAAAATTTTCTAAAAATCCTTAAAAACTCCTAAAAATTCATAAATATTCAAAAAATTCCTTAAAAATCTCTAAAACTCCCAAATATTCCATAAAATTCCAAAGAAAAATCCCTACAAATAAATTAAAATTCCTGAAAATCCCATAAAATCCAAAAAAAATCATTAATAATCCATGGAAATCCCTAAAAAATCCATAAACATCTTTAAAAATTACTTAAAATCCCTACAAATAAATGAAAATTGGAAAAAAATCCATAAAGATATCTAAAAAAAATCTTTAGATATTACCAAAAATTAAAAAAGATTTTGACCATTTCTTTATAGGTCTTTAAGGATTTCTAGAGATTTTAAGGTATTTTTAGTGAATTTTAGGGATATTTAGAGATTTTTAAAGATTTTTATGGATTTTGTTAGGAATTTCTATGCATTTTTTAGTAATATCTAATAATTTTTAGAGATTTTTATGGATTTTTTTCGAATTTTAATTTATTTCTAGTGATTTTAAGTAATTTTTGAAGATGTGTATGGATTTTTTAATGATCTCTATGGATTATTAATGAATTTTTATGGATTATTGGGGAATTTTAGGAATTTTTATTGATTTGTAGGGATTTTTCAGGGAAATTTTAGGGATTTTTAGGGATTTTTATAGATTTTTAAAGAATTTTTTGAATTTTTCGGGATTTGTAGGGATTTTTATGGATTTTAATGTTTTTTTAACGATTTTTAGCGATTTATTGGGATTTTTAATGAGTTGTAGGGATTTTTTGAGATTTTTAGAGATTTTTATGGACTTTAATGATTTTTAGATTTTCTTAGGATTTTAGTGAATTTTATTGATTTTTAGAGATTTTAGGATATTTATATATATATTTTTATTAATTTCTATGTTTCTTTTGTGATTTTTAGGGATTTTTAGATTTTTTGGATTTTTTAGGAATTTTCATGGATTTTTAGTTATTTTTATTGATCTTAAGAGATTTTAACCTAACCTAACCTAACCTAACCTAACTAACCTAACCTAACCTAACCAAACCTAACTTAACCTAACCTAACCTAACCTAACCTAACCTAACCTAACCTAACTTAACCTAACCTAACCTAACCTAACTTAACCTAACCTAACCTAACCTAACCTAACCTAACTTAACCTAACCTAACCTAACCTAACCTAACCTAACTTAACCTAACCTAACCTAACCTAACCTAACTTAACTTAACCTAACCTAACCTAACCTAACATAACTTAACCTAACCTAACCTAACCTAACTTAACTTAACATAACCTAACCTAACCTAACCTAAGCTAACTTAACTTAACCTAACCCAACCTAACCTAACCAAACCTAACCTAACATAACCTAACCTAACCTAGCCTAACCTAACTTAACCTAACCTAACCTAACCTAACCTAACTTAACCTAACCTAACCTAACCTAACCTAACTTAACTTAACCTAACCTAACCTAACCTAACCTAACCTAACTTAACCTAACCTAACCTAACCTAACCTAACTTAACCTAACCTAACCTAAACTAACCTAACCTAACCTAACCTAACTTAACCTAACCTAACCTAACCTAACCTAACTTAACCTAACCTAACCTAACCTAACCTAACTTAACCTAACCTAACCTAACCTAACCTAACCTAACCTAACTTAACATAACCTAACCTAACCTAACCTAACTTAACCTAACCTAACCTAACCTAACCTAACTTAACCTAACCTAACCTAACCTAACCTAACTTAACCTAACCTAACCTAATCTAACCTAACTTAACTTAACCTAACCTAACCTAACCTAACCTAACATAACTTAACCTAACCTAACCTAACCTAACCTAACCTAACCTAACCTAACCTAACTTAACCTAACCTAACCTAACCTAACCTAACCTAACCAAACCTAACATAACTTAACCTAACCTAACCTAACGTAACTTAACCTAACCAAACCTAACCTAACCTAACTTAACCTAACCTAACCAAACCTAACCTAACCTAACCTAACTTTACCTAACCTAACCTAACCTAACTTGACCTAACCTAACCTAACTTAACCTAACCAAACCAAACCTAACCGAACCTAACTTAACCTAACCTAACCTAACCTAACCTAACCTAACTTAACCTAACCTAACCTAACCTAACTTAACCTAACCTAACCTAACTTAACCTAACCTAACCTAACCTAACCTAACTTTTCCTAACCTAACCTAACCTAACCTAACATAACCTAACCTAACCTAACTTAACCTAACCTAACCTAACCTAACCAAACCCAACCCAATCTAACCTAACTTGACCTAACCTAACCCATCCTAACCTAACCTAACCTAACCTAACTTAACCTAACCTAACCTAACCTAACCTAACCCAACATAACCTAACCTAACCTAACCTAACCTAACTTAACCTAACCTAACCCAACCTAACCTAATTTAACCTAACCTAACCTAACCCAACCCAACCTAACCTAACCTAACCTAACCTAACCTAACCTAACCCAACCTAACCTAACCTAACCTAACCTAACCTAACCTAACCTAACCCAACCTAACCTAACCTAACCTAACCTAGCCTAACCTAACCTAACCCAACCTAACCTAACCTAATGTAACCTAACCCAACCAAACCTAACCTAACCTAACCTAACCTAACCTAACCTACCTAACCTAACCTAACCTAACCTAACTTAACCCAACCTAACCTAACCTAACCTAACCTAACCTAACCTAACCTAACCTAGCCTAACCTAACCAAACCTAACCTAACCCCCCCTCCTAATCTAACCTAACCTAACCTAACCTAACCTAGGTTAGGTTAGGTTAAGTTAGGTTAGGTTAGGTTTGGTTACGTTAGGTTAAGTTAGGTTAGGTTAGGTTAAGTTAGGTTAGGTTAGGTTAGGTTAGGTTAGGTTAAGTTAGGTTAGGTTAGGTTAGATTAGGTTTTGTTAGGTTAAGTTAGGTTAGGCTAGGTTAGGTTAGGTTAGGTTAGGTTAAGTTAGGTTAGGTTATGTTAAGTTAGGTTAGGTTAGGTTTGGTTAGGTTAAGTTAGGTTAGGTTAGGTTAGGTTAGGTTAAGTTAGGTTAGGTTAAGTTAGGTTAGGTTAGGTTAGGCTAGGTTATGTTAGGTTAGGTTAGGTTAGGTTAGGTTAAGTTAGGTTAGGTTAGGTTAGGTTAGGTTAGGTTAAGTTAGGTTAGGTTAGGTTAGGTTAGGTTAGGTTAAGTTAGGTTAGGTTAGGTTAGGTTAGGTTAGGTTTGGTTAGGTTAAGTTAGGTTAGGTTAGGTTAGGTTAGGTTAAGTTAGGTTAGGTTAGGTTAGGTTAGGTTAGGTTAAGTTAGGTTAAGTTAGGTTAGGTTAGGTTAAGTTATGTTAGGTTAGGTTAGGTTAGGTTAAGTTAAGTTAGGTTAGGTTAGGTTAGGTTAGGTTACGTTAGGTTAGGTTAGGTTAGGTTAGGTTAAAATCTCTTAAGATCAATAAAAATAACTAAAAATCCATGAAAATTCCTAAAAAAATCCAAAAAATTTAAAAATCCCTAAAAATCACAAAAGAAACATAGAAATTAATAAAACAAAATATATATAAATATTCTAAAATCTCTAAAAATCACTAAAATTCACTAAAATCCTAAGAAAATCTAAAAATCATTAAAAGTCCATAAAAATCTCTAAAAATCTCAAAAAATCCCTAGTACTCATTAAAAATCCCAATAAATCGCTAAAAATCGTTAAAAAAACATTAAAATCCATAAAAATCCCTACAAATCCCGAAAAATTCAAAAAATTCTTTAAAAATCTATAAAAATCCCTAAAAATCCATAAAATTTCCCTGAAAAATCCCTACAAATCAATAAAAATTCCTAAAATTCCCCAATAATCAATAAAAATTCATTAATAATCCATAGAAATCATTAAAAAATCCATACACATCTTCAAAAATTACTTAAAATCACTAGAAATAAATTAAAATTCGAAAAAATCCATAAAAATCTCTAAAAATCATTAGATATTACCAAAAATGCATAGAAATTCCTAACAAAATCCATAAAAATCTTTAAAAATCTCTAAATATCCCTAAAATTCACTAAAAATACCTTAAAATCTCTAGAAATCCTTAAAGACCTATAAAGAAATGGTAAAAATCTCTAAAAATCGCTAAATTCAACTAATATTCCCTAAAATTTTCTAAAACTCCTGAAAAATCCCTGTAAATAACGAAAAATTCCTAAATTTTTCTAAAAATCCTTAAAAATTTATAAAAACCAATAAAAATTTCTAAAAAAAGATCTCAAAAAAATCCTTAATATTCCTAAAAATTAATAAAAAATACCAAAAATCTGTAAAAATCCATGCAAATCCCTAAAAATCCATTAAAAATCTTAAAAATCTCTAAAAATCTCTAAGAATCCCATAAAATTTTCTAAAAATCCTTAAAAACTCCTAAAAATTCATAAATATTCAAAAAAATTCCTTAAAAATCTCTAAAACTCCCAAATATTCCATAAAATTCCAAAGAAAAATCCCTACAAATAAATTAAAATTCCTGAAAATCCCATAAAATCCAAAAAAAATCATTAATAATCCATGGAAATCCCTAAAAAATCCATAAAGATATCTAAAAAAATCTTTAGATATTACCAAAAATTAAAAGAGATTTTGACCATTTCTTTATAGGTCTTTAAGGATTTCTAGAGATTTTAAGGTATTTTTAGTGAATTTTAGGGATATTTAGAGATTTTTAAAGATTTTTATGGATTTTGTTAGGAATTTCTATGCATTTTTGGTAATATCTAATAATTTTTAGAGATTTTTATGGATTTTTTTCGAATTTTAATTTATTTCTAGTGATTTTAAGTAATTTTTGAAGATGTGTATGGATTTTTTAATGATTTCTATGGATTATTAATGAATTTTTATGGATTATTGGGGAATTTTAGGAATTTTTATTGATTTGTAGTGATTTTTCAGGGAAATTTTAGGGATTTTTAGGGATTTTTATAGATTTTTAAAGATTTTTTTGAATTTTTCGGGATTTGTAGGGATTTTTATGGATTTTAATGTTTTTTTAACGATTTTTAGCGATTTATTGGGATTTTTAATGAGTTCTAGGGATTTTTTGAGATTTTTAGAGATTTTTATGGACTTTTAATGATTTTTAGATTTTCTTAGGATTTTAGTGAATTTTAGTGATTTTTAGAGATTTTAGGATATTTATATATATATTTTTATTAATTTCTATGTTTCTTTTGTGATTTTTAGGGATTTTTAGATTTTTTGGATTTTTTTCGAATTTTAATTTATTTCTAGTGATTTTAAGTAATTTTTGAAGATGTGTATGGATTTTTTAACGATTTCTATGGATTATTAATGAATTTTTATGGATTATTGGGGAATTTTATGAATTTTTATTGATTTGTAGGGATTTTTCAGGGAAATTTTATGGATTTTTAGGGATTTTTATAGATTTTTAAAGAATTTTTTGAATTTTTCGGGATTTGTAGGGATTTTTATGGATTTAAATGTTTTTTTTAACAATTTTTAGCGATTTATTGGGATTTTTAATAAGTTCTAGGGATTTTTTGAGATTTTTAGAGATTTTTATGGACTTTAAATGATTTTTAGATTTTCTTAGGATTTTAGTGAATCTTAGTGATTTTTTTGAGATTTTAGGATATTTATATATATATTTTTATTAATTTCTATGTTTCTTTTGTGATTTTTAGGGATTTTTAGATTTTTTGGATTTTTTAGGAATTTTCATGGATTTTTAGTTATTTTTATTGATCTTAAGAGAATTTAACCTAACCTAACCAAACCTAACCTAACTAACCTAACCTATCCTAACCTAACCTAACTTAACCTAACCTAACCTAACCTAACTTAACCTAACCTAACCTAACCTAACTTAACCTAACCTAACCTAACCTAACCTAACCTAACTTAACCTAACCTAACCTAACCTAACCTAGCCTAACTTAACTTAACCTAACCTAACCTAACCTAACATAACTTAACCTAACCTAACCTAACCTAACCTAACTTAACATAACCTAACCTAACCTAACCTAACTTAACTTAACCTAACCCAACCTAACCTAACCTAACCTAACCTAACCTAACCTAACCTAACCTAACTTAACCTAACCTAACCTAACCTAACCTAACTTAACCTAACCACACCTAACCTAACCTGACCTAACCTAACCTAACCTAACCTAACTTAACCTAACCTAACCTAAACTAACCTAACCTAACCCAACTTAACCTAACCTAACCTAACCTAACCTAACTTAACCTAACCTAACCCAACCTAACCTAATTTAACCTAACCTAACCTAACCCAACCCAACCTAACCTAACCTAACCTAACCTAACCTAACCCAACCTAACCTAACCTAACCTAACCTAACCTAACCCAACCTAACCTAACCTAACCTAACCTAGCCTAACCTAACCTAACCCAACCTAACCTAACCTAATGTAACCTAACCCAACCAAACCTAACCTAACCTAACCTAACCTAACCTAACCTACCTAACCTAACCTAACCTAACCTAACTAACCCAACCCAACCCAACCTAACCTAACCTAACCTAACCTAACCTAACCTAACCTAACCTAACCTATAACCTAACCTAACCTAGCCTAACCAAACCAAACCTAACCTAAACCCCCCTCCTAATCTAACCTAACCTAAACTAACCTAACCTAGGTTAGGTTAGGTTAAGTTAGGTTAGGTTAGGTTTGGTTAGGTTAGGTTAAGTTAGGTTAGGTAAAGGTTAGGTTAGGTTAAGTTAGGTTAGGTTAGGTTAGGTTTGGTTAGGTTAAGTTAGGTTAGGTTTGGTTAGGTTAGGTTAAGTTAGGTTAGGTTAGGTTAGGTTAGGTTAAGTTAGGTTAGGTTAGGTTGGGTTAGGTTAGGTTAGGTTAAGTTAGGTTAGGTTAGGTTAGGTTAGGTTAAGTTAGGTTAGGTTAGGTTAGGTTAGGTTAGGTTAGGTTAAGTTAGGTTAGGTTAGGTTAGGTTAAGTTAGGTTAGGTTAAGTTAGGTTAGGTTAGGTTAAGTTATGTTAGGTTTGGTTAGGTTAGGTTAAGTTATGTTAGGTTAGGTTAGGTTAGGTTAAGTTAAGTTAGGTTAGGTTAGGTTAGGTTAGGTTATGTTAGGTTAGGTTAGGTTAGGTTAGGTTAGGTTAGGTTAAAATCTTTTAAGATCAATAAAAATAACTAAAAATCCATGAAAATTCCTAAAAAAATCCAAAAAATCTAAAAATCCCTAAAAATCACAAAAGAAACATTGAAATTAATAAAAATATATATATAAATATCCTAAAATCTCTAAAAATCACTAAAATTCACTAAAATCCTAAAAAAATCTAAAAATCAGTAAAAGTCCATAAAAATCTCAAAAAATCTCAAAAAATCCCTAGTACTCATTAAAAATCCCAATAAATCGCTAAAAATCGTTAAAAAAACATTAAAATCCATAAAAATCCCTACAAATCCCGAAAAATTCAAAAAATTCTTTAAAAATCTATAAAAATCCCTAAAAATCCATAAAATTTCCCTGAAAAATCCCTACAAATCAATAAAAATTCCTAAAATTCCCCAATAATCTATAAAAATTCATTAATAATCCATAGAAATCATTAAAAAATCCATACACATCTTCAAAAATTACTTAAAATCACTAGAAATAAATTAAAATTCGAAAAAAATCCATAAAAATCTCTAAAAATCATTAGATATTACCAAAAATGCATAGAAATTCATAACAAAATCCATAAAAATCTTTAAAAATCTCTAAATATCCCTAAAATTCACTAAAAATACCTTAAAATCTCTAGAAATCCTTAAAGACCTATAAAGAAATGGTAAAAATCTCTAAAAATCGCTAAATTCAACTAATATTCCCTAAAATTTTCTAAAACTCCTGAAAAATCCCTGTAAATAACGAAAAATTCCTAAATTTTTCTAAAAATCCTTAAAAATTTATAAAAACCAATAAAAATTTCTAAAAAAAGATCTCAAAAAATCCTTAATATTCCTAAAAATTCATAAAAAATACCAAAAATCTGTAAAAAACCATGCAAATCCCTAAAAATCCATTAAAAATCTTAAAAAAATCTCTAAAAATCTCTAAGAATCCCATAAAATTTTCTAAAAATCCTTAAAAACTCCTAAAAATTCATAAATATTCA
>JAXCGZ010008612.1:0-28585 GCA_037179515.1 Halocaridina rubra
TCATTGAAAAGCAACAATGGAATTTGACTTGTTTTATTATTATTATTATTATTGCTAACTTCATTTCTTTGTACCGTTACAGTAACAGTTCATAAAAGTATGTATTACTTGCAGGCCTTTCTGTAGCAATGCAATATTAACTTGTGCAATGATCATTTATTTCAGTTTTAGAAACTTCCTCACTGTCTTGCCACAGTAACTTAAGAGAAATGTCTCTAGTTATTACACTTTTGACCAAATGAAATTCTTATAAACATTTTTAATAAACATATTTCCTACCAGTTACAACTAGCTGAGTACAAGATCAGTAATTTTTGTATTTTATTGCTTTTATGTTATATTGTTAGGATATAGATCTTCTCCCATTACAAGTAATGAATTTTGGGGACGTAGGATAGTGGTTAGAGCACAGGGCATAGGAAGTGACAGACCTGTTTTTGAGCCCACCTTCGGTCATTAGGAAGAGGATCCAGCCTTAATTTATCAGTTCCAACCTGTCTGTGTAACCCTGTTATGGGAATTAATCATGACACACAAAATGGCAAACATACAAAGCAAACAAGGAATGTTCTTCGGTGTGCAAACATAGTCAAATTCATATTTATAGGAGATTCAACCCCACGCTTGGTGTTTTGAACTTAAAATTGTAGTTTGAGCCTTTGTTTGGTTTTCATTTTAGAAATATGAAGTTAAAACCCTTGCTTGTACTATGAATATTGGAGGCCATGGTGTGAATGTCTTATATGGCATTCGAGCCTACTTGATCTCTGCCTTTGAAAGGTGACATGCAATGCCGTGGTTAGTTAATGGATCTTGAACGTGAACGCAAGCTCTGACATGTATTTTGGTTCTCTAATGCAAGGTAAAAGACTATGCTCAGTCATATCTCAAATATGAAGTTTGGATTTTTAACTAGATTTCAGCCTAATATATAATTTTGGCCTCTCAGAATATAATATTGCATGGTCGCTATGTAATTGTCAAGAGATTTACAGCTATAGTAAGTCCCTGATTACTGAATATAAGCTTAGAGCGTTTCCTGGCCTTTGGAAGCTTAGCATAAGGCTCTAGTCATCTTTTGATCTCTGGTTTCCAGTTACGAGGTTCAGTCCTGGTCTTGGCTTTTGGGTGTCAGATATGTGGTTTGAATACCTGCTTGGACTTTCCACTTATAGTCATTTGATTCCAAACTTGAAGTTCCAATTCATGGCCAATTTTCGAATTTCTCAGTGTTAGAGATGTAATCTCTCTCTCTCTCTCTCTCTCTCTCTCTCTCTATATATATATATATATATATATATATATATATATATATATATATATATATATATATATATATATATATATATATATATATATATATATATATATGCCTTTTAAGATTTGAAAATAATAAAAATTGAAGTTCAGTATTGGTTACCAAAACTAATCTTTTGTGAGTATACTGTATGTAGACTTTATTTCACTAGAATATCAAGCAAAATGTTAAACAGTGAGATCATTGAATACATAATGCCTTTTAAATTTTGGAGAGGAGAAAAAAATTAGTGCAACAGCAATGAATAGCAAGAAGATACAGGTCTTGGAATGGATACAAGGAGGAGTTAGGAAGGAGAGGAGAGAGAATGGTAACCCCGAGAGACCAGTTTGTGCGGCTTGAATTTGTAATAGGCATTTGGGGATGCTATGCCCCCCCCCCCTCTCTCTCTCTCTCTCTCTCTCTCTCTCTCTCTCTCTCAGTATTCTTGTATATGTCTTACTGGAATATTTTCTTGTTCTTCTCATTTAACCATTTTCTTAAAAATTTAGGTATATAAATAGATGAGATACTGGCAGTCAAAAGGAATTATTATTATTATTATTATTATCGACTCGTTATTTAAAAAAAAACTTAACTATTTTCAGCTGTCGATATATTGTTCGTTGTAAATGTAGTAGAGCCGATGTGTAAGTAAAGAAGGGTAATTGAAATGCATAGCGTTGAATCCGTAGAGTGTATGGTGAAGCTGTGAAAGAATTTGGGGGCTGGAATGGGTGGATGGGGAGATCCACTTCAGTGTGTGGATGGGAAGAGCCGATAACGTCGTGGCCTGCTCGTTTATCCTTCCACTGAGACCCACTACACTGCCTACAGCATTGGTGCCGTGGTACTTACTGTATATTGGCATGGTAGCTGTTAGATAGGATGAACATCGATAGTCTGGAAGTCAGGATTCTTGGAAGAAAGTGTGTACTACTACTAACTTTGCTTCCAAGAGATGTAATCGTTGATTCCGTTTACTTTACCAGCAGCTCCGCACACAGTGAATGCCACTATTATCTCATTAATAATGCTGGAAGTCAAATTTTGATAATGTATCTACCATGGTACTGTACAATGAAGATGGAGTGAGTAAAGACTCATTTGCCTCTGTTTACCTTACAGCTAATGATGTGCTCACTAAGCTTGCTAAGTTTAGCAGGAGTTATACCACATGATGGAAATTAATATATTCTCTTTCTTCTCGTGAATTCTTGGAAAAAATAAAACGCTATGCAATTCGTTTTTAGTAAGTAGACCTCGGGATCTTCATTGGTTTTGTTAGATGTTGGACTCATGAGAATTGCGAAATTTATTTGTTTATCGTGGAGAGAGAAACTTGAGCACTAAATGATTGTGTGTGTGGTTACTCTTATATCCCCAATGAATTCCTGACACGATTTTACAATAATATTTCAAGCGTTTTCAACTGTTTTGTTGTAATTATAGTATTAGGCATAGGTTAGGCCTACGTCACTTATGTTAGCTCAACTCTGAAAACAAATTGTGGTTTTTAGATATTTGATCAATTATCAACCCGTGTGGTAGTATACTATTTTATTTTTTACCCTTTTTAACCATTTAGGTTTTTGTTTTCTCTATTCCTATTTTAAATAACATACATGACAGCTTTTTGACGCCTTGGGAATTTACACTACATTATCAATTATGTTCTTACATTTTCTGTAAATTACAGAAGTGGATGTGCATGGCAACTATGACGGACCACTTGGTAAGAGATCTTTTATTTAAGTTCATTTTTTTCATTTGATGTGATTTTTATTTTTAATGCTTTTAATGCATTTTCTCTATCTTAAACCAGGAATTTCTTTCATCCGTTACTTCCCTTGGGTAGTATATAAAAAAACGTTTGTCTAATTTCACGTGTTTTGTTTTGAGTAATCATTTTTTTTTTATATCACATTGGAAAAGAGTACAGGAAGTATTTTTTACTGTAAAGTGAAGTACTCTTTTATACTGATTTTTAATCACTAATTTACTTGAAGTAAATGAGTACATGCATATAATTTTACTTACTAGTGTCATCATGGGAGGTTTTTTACATTTTTGCATTTATGTATGTCAGTTTTGCAGTACCCTACACATGGAATTTATTTTTTAATATATATTACCGACTCATAATGTCCATTGTGTTCAAAATATAAAAATAAAAATTGATTCGGAAGAAAGTTTTTGTTATATATAAAAAGAGGAAAAGAAAACCGATTCTCGCACATTTCTTTCATGTCATCTTTGCTTCAAAATGATGTCATTCCAATACTGTTCATTGAATTCTATAATAAAAGGTTATTAATTGCTTAACCTGAAGTTTGTAAGTGAGCAAAACTATGTTTTAAGCTTTTAAATGCTTTATATGTGCTTGTGTAGAATTTGTATATTATACGATGCTTCTGGTGATGGGTTTTTTTGCATATTGGTTTTTCCACTCGTTTTTCTTCTGTGAAGTTGATTTTTTTTTTCAAAAACTCTTCTCTGTATCTCGCCTATTATCTTTTTAAAAGTTTCCACATAGCAAATAGTATTGACGAGTGTTCAGTCAGTACAGAGCAAGAGAGAATTCATACAGGACATTTCTTATTTTCTTTCCGTATTCATAATTCTCTCCTCTTCCTATTTCACTATGACATTCCCGCTTCTATTATACCTCAGTTGAAAACTAAATTGATGTGGCCTTGCGCTCGTCTTTACCATAAGTCCCTCAGACTTTGTCTGAGTTTTGAGTATGTAGGCTATTTCTGTAAAATGCTTCTCCCTTTTTACGTTATGGTATCTCAGGTGATGTTCCATTTTTTTCGTTGGGATCCCTCTGGCTATTTATGAATGGGAGAGTTTATGGGGGTACGCTCTCATCTCTGTCGTTCCATGAAGTCGAAAATCACACCACTTTATGAAGGGAATTTCAACCTTCGTGTTACGGTGTTTTGGATAACATCGCCATGGTTGAGGAGGGGAGGGATGGTTGAGATGGTTTGCCTCATCGCATCTCAGATATTGCTCTACAGCAAACTCATATTGCCGCTTAGGGAGGTCTCGCCGATATTGACTGTGTTATTGTTGATGCCCCTCCTCTCTCTCTCTCTCTCTCTCTCTCTCTCTCTCTCTCTCTCTCTCTCTCTCTCTCTCTCTCTCTCGTTTTACTTTATCTCCGTAGTTATTAAGCTCCTTGGTGTCACCTCATTTTTACTCTTTTAGCATTGTGTAATGCCTGCTTCTTCAGAAAACTAATTTAATGCTTTTCACTGATTTGATAGTTAAATCTTCTGTAATTATATTTTAGGCAATTTTGCCATCGTCAGTGTGTAGGTCTTATATATCCTTTCTTTAAAAAAAATACAACACACTTGTCGTCAAACATGATACACTCTTTAGACTGTAAGTTAATGGTTTCATCTTATGCAGAGTTTATTTTGTTTTCCTATATACGTATAGTAATTATTCGTGTTACTCATTCCCTTCCCTAACTTATACTGTACTCCTCTTGAGTTCTCATTTGTACAGCACTTCATCTTGGATTTTTTCTTTCTTGCAGTTAAAAATATGTTAAACTCAGGTGTGTGTACATTATGATGATATTGGTTTATGTAAACTGAATGGCTTTGCCAGTTATTTATTTTGAAGCAAGTAATTAATATTCAGTTATTATAATTTTAACGAGGAAAAAAAAACGCCCATTAAATAAATTTTTATATAGACTATTATCAGGTTATATTAATACTAGTTTTGTGTTATTTTAATCGTATCTATTCATGTTTTGAATTTTGATCGCTGATGAAATTTGTTGTATTATTACTCTGTTACAGTTTGCCCTGTTGGGTCAACATTTATTTTTTTTTTATATTAATTGATGGTCATATTAGAGACTGATGTAAATGAGGCCATTTCTTGGACTTGTGGAAATTATGCGATATACTGTATATATATATATATATATATATATATATATATATATATATATATATATATATATATATATATATATATATATATATAGTTCCTCAAAACTCAAACATTTTTATTCATCAGCCATTTTTAATGGAATGTAGAATGTTAAGTTTCAATATATAACAATATTAATTGTAATAATATAACAAAAATATATTAAAGTGAAAGGTAAATCGTTGAATGTAAAAGAGGAAACATGAAGAACATTTAAAGAATTAGGGAATAGGAGTAGTAAAAAAAAAAGGGGGGGGGGAACAATTCTTGCGCATTTGATTTTTTTTCTTCCACGACCTATCATTCTCCCTCATCTCCTCCATCACACTAGTTGACACACTTCGCTGGAGTTTTTCCCGTACTGGGTGTATGTGGGGGAGGGAAACTGTAATTTACCTACAGGGCGGCAAAACAAAATTTGCCCTGTATTTTTATACTCTTATTTGGTTAATTACATTATTTATATTTTTTGTCTGATCAGGCGAGCTTTTTTCGCAGCTGTAGGAAAGAAGAGATAGAATATATATATATATATATATATATATATATATATATATATATATATATATATATATATATATATATATATATATATATATATATATATATATATAGTATGTTATAAAGGCATAACAAAAATCTTCGCTGATTAAAATTTTGTCACATCTTTCACAGGAAATTAATGATTTTTTAGTTATCAAAACTTAAGTCTGTATTAAAGTCGTAGCTGTATTTCAAACCATTTTATTCGGGTATGGAAAAGCATTTTATTTTTGGTGCCTTTGCATGTAAATTTCTTTGGAATTGAGGACTGTCCACGTGCAAAATGCATGTGAATACTATGGCCTGATAATATTTACACAGACTCTAGATATTTTATATTTGAATCTTGGTATTATTAAAATTTTGTCCTCAAGCAATTGATATAGGATTTTAATTTAAAGGGTTTTTACGTAGTTTGGTTTTGGAAAAATTAAGAACCCCCATCGGGTACTTTCATTAATAAAATTCCTTTTTAAAATAGTTTGCCTTCTTTTTAATGTTATTCAACATCATAAACCGTATTATAGGCTTATATATCTTTATAGGAAGTTTTATGTGGTTATTAGCAACTACTGGGTGTTATATGGTTTTATTTTTATGTATAAGGCATTTTAGGGTTTATTCAAACGTAATCATCGCCTCAAGGTGTTTCCCAATATTATTTTGTCTTTACAAGGTGTTGAATTGGTATATCTATATTTACAATATATTTTATGGTGCAATATATTTTATGGTGCAATATATTTACAATTAAATATTTTAATTGTTTTCCTTGTACAAAAATATTAAGAGAAATCTATTCCAGAATGTTTTCTTCTTTCATATATGAATACAGATACATTATTCTGAGTGGTGGGCTGGGAAGAAATATTCGTTTCTGTGAAATTTTTCGTAAAAAATACAGAAATTCTGTTTCTAGGTTCAGTTGTATTGTAGAACCAAAGGCCAGTAAGCCAAGCTATGAACTGTCAGAATTAATATATTTTTTTTTTATTGCAGGCATGAAAGAACCACAAAACAGTGGTAGTGGCTCCTCTCGTCCTCCTCTGTTGGCAGAACCCCGTGGATTTGGAATGAGCCCAGCTCCTTTCAGTAAGTCATGCATTGTTGTTTCAATTTGCTTTCCCAAACAGGTCATCTTTTCTCATGATCAAGGTATCTGCTATCTCAGAAAATTAAATAGCAAGTCATCTTTAGCAGTAAAAGCAGGTTGTCTCTTTTCACATTTTGGAATAGTACTTTGTTAACTTTTCCTAAAATGACAACTCATCTGCTGTTTAGTAAAGGAATAGCAGGACACTTGCTCTCTCACTCTGGAATAGTAAGTTGTTTGCGCTCATATTCGAGTAGCAATTTGTATGCTTTCACAAGTAGGAAAAGAAAGCTAGAAATGTTTCTTATAATCAGTTTTAATTTATAATTTTGAAAATCTATAATCAATCCTATATTTAGAGATTGAAAGTGGTTACCTTCTATCTATTCTATCTACCTTGGCTGTCTCCCCCTATTGGGGAGTTGCCGACATAAAAAAAAAAACTATAAAAGGATTACTTTGCTCTGTGAGCAATGACGAGGGAGCTAGCGACCGTTCAGATGGCACTGCTGGAGTGCCACAGCCCATGCAGCCCCATGGTAACAGCAGATGCCCATCAGAGCTGCGTTACAATCGCTCACCACTCTTTCGTATTCCTAGCACGCTAACTTGCTTCCCTCACATCCATCCTCCTATCATTCAGGGCTCTCCCTACTCCATCCATCCACCCAAACCTAGGCCTCCCTCTAGCATTTCTCCCATCAACTCTTGCATTCATCACCTTTTTCAGCAGTCTTTCATCATCCATCCTTTCCACATGGCCAAACCATCTCAGAACTTTCATATCTACTCTGGCTGCAAGTTCTCCCTCACACCCGTTCTTGCTCTCACCACTTCATTCCTAACCCTATCTAACCGAGATACACCAATCATACTCCTCAGGCATTTCATCTCAAACACATTTAGTTTCCGTCTCTCACTTACTTTCATACCCCATAACTCTGATCCATACATCACAGTAGGCACAACCACTTTCTCATACAAAACTTTCTTAATATTCTTTTCCAACCTTCTATTCGTCATCACTCCTTTCAACGCACCCAACACTTTACATCCTTCATTCACTCTGTGACACACATCTGCTTCCACTCCACCATTTGCAGCTATAACCTAGCCTAAATACTTAAACTGATCAACTTCCTCAAGTGTCTCTCCATTCAACATAACATTCAATCCAGTACCATCCTAATTTCTTGTACACCTCATAACCTTACTCTTTCCCACATTCACTCGCAACTTCCTTCTCTCACACACCATTCCAAATTCTGACACTAACTGACACAGCTTCTCCTCTGAATCTGTCACCACTACAGTATCATCTGCAAACAGCAACTGATTCAGCTCCCACTCGTTATCATCCCCATCTACCATTCTCAAACCTCGACCATGCACTCGCTCATTCACCTCTTTTATGACTCCATCAATATACAAATTGGACAGCCATGGTGACATCACACTTCCCTGTCTCAGTCCCACACTCACTGGAAACCACTCACTCACTTCATTCCCTACCCTAACACAAGCTCTACTGCCCTCATACAAACTCTTCACTGCATTCAACAGTTTACCATCAATTCCATATAACCTCAATACATTCCACATTGCCTCTCTATCAACTCTATCATACGCTTTCTCCAGATCCAAAAATGCTAAATACACATCCTTACCCTTTGCTAAATATTTCTCACATAACTGCCTAACTTTAAAAATCTGATCTATACAACCTCTACCTCTTCTAAAACCACTCTGCACTTCCGCAATCACATTTTCTGTCTTATCCCTAATCCTATTAATCAGTATCCTACCATACACTTTTCCTACCACACTCAACAGACTTATACCCCTAAAATTACTGCATTCATACACATCTCCCTTACCTTTGTATAGGGGCACCATACAAACAATCACCCATGCCACTGGCACCATTGACAACATAAAACATATATTAAACACTATCACTAACCATTCCAATGCAGTCACATCTCCACTCCCACACCATCTAATCCAGGTGCTTTACCTGCTTTCGCTTCACACAATGCCATTTGCACCTCCTCTCTTGTAATCTCTCTCTCATTTTCATCTCTCATTGCTGGCACTTGAACACCCTCCACTGCCACTATAGCTGCCTCTCTATCTTCCTCAACATTCAGCAAGCACTCAAAATATTCTGCCCATCTTTTCCTTGCATCGTTCCCTCTTACCATCTGTCCATTCACATCTTTCACTGTCTCTTCCATCTTAGATCCGCCCTTCCTTACTCTCTTCACTTCTTTCCAAAATCTCTTTTTATTCTCCTCATATGACCTACTAAAATCCTGTCCCCACCTAACATTTGCCAACCTCTTCTCCTCCTCTACCTTCCGCTTGGTTTCCACCTTTTTCTCCCTATATCTTTCATACTTCTCCCTACTGTCACACTGCAGCCATTTCTCAAAAGCCCTCTTTTTCTCTTCCACCTTCATTTTCACCCCTTCATTTCACCACTCGCTGCCCCTCCTCATGCCACCTCCAACAAACCTCTTTCCACACGCATCTCTTGCATTTCCCACAAAACATTCCTTCATCAACCCCCATTCCTCCTCTAACTTCAGTAGTTGATAAAGCCAAAAGTACATTAATGGACTGCCATTGTTCTGTACTTTTGAATTCTGGTCGGGTAGCAGCAGGTTTCACGTTGACAGATGTGTTTATTAGTGGTACATATTCATGAAAAGCCGTTAGGTCATTTTCAATTCCCTCCATATCCATTTTATATTAAATCATGGTAATGACTTCTTCGTAGTCGCCGAGACGATTGGATAGTGTCTTGAGGAAGTAAAAGTTTAAAAAGCGTAATCACACACTTATATAATTAATATTGTTTGTTAATGTAAGTATCTACAAAAATATACAAGTTTTTTTTTTTTATTTCTTTCATAGGAGGAGGAATGAATGGTCAGATGGGTGGTCCACGCAGCTCGGGAGGACTTTTCAACAGCCCAATGCCAGATCGGTAAGCTATTCTAGTAAAGGTTTAATATCATTGCAACCCTAAATTTTCCTTCCAAGTTGTGTTACTTTCTTGGATTTTCAACTTTGGTGTGTGACATGTATTCTTCCAGAGCTAAATTTGGGGCATAATGAAGTGAAAGAAAGAGGGTCAAATTAATGTTCTAGTTGGTATCATATAAACAAATTTTCACACAGTTTTGTGCCATCAGTCTTCATAATTATTTGTGATACAAGGAAGCAGTTTCATTAAGGATTTTTAAGTATTGTAAAAGTTTGGTTAAATTTATTGTTCAATAAGCTTAGCTACTGTAAAGCATTACTTTGATGCCTAAAATTTTGAATTTTTCTCTTTGTGCTTAGTTTATTCCCGAAATTCATCGAGAAAGGTATCACTGCTTATTTAAGCTTTAAAAACTTTTAAATTAGGGTCAGCATTTATTGAAAAGTACGCACGGTTTCTATGACAACTTATGTATATACTCTGGCAGTTATATGCATATTATTCATATTAATATTTCTTTTTTAGTGTGATCATGTATGGGTATTAGTTTGCAGTTGTCCACTAGTGTACCCTATTTTTAATTTTTTTGGTGTACTTTTTTGTATTCAGTTTCGGCATGAATCATGGAATGAGCAATGGAGGTCTACGTGGTGGTGGTAGCCTCATGGGAGGTGGGGGTCCAGGTCAAGGTGGTCCTTTCATGGGAGGAAGTGGTGGACCAGGAGGCTCTTCTCTTCAGGCTATGGGACAACCCCAGCCAGGTCTCCCTCAACAGGGTGCTGTGCTTATGGTCTACGGACTCAACAAAGATAAGATGAATGCTGATCGCATCTTCAACCTTCTCTGTCTGTATGGGAATATTGTTAGGGTAAGCTTCAGTTGCTGTTTTGTACTTTTCAGTTCTTATTGGTTTTTAAATTTTCAGGTATGGTAATATATTGTAATGAAGTATCAGTCACCTTAGCTGTAGCAGTAGAACTGGGGTAGGGCATTAGCATACCCATTTAGCAATTTTGGGGGCATTGAATAATAAAGGGAGTAAAGAATAACCAGCTCTCCAACCGGTTTTTCTTGGTCACCTCTTACAATATGTAGGAGGTGCGAGGGTGCAATTTTTTAGTAGCCCATATGTATATATATATCAGTCAGTACCTTGACAAACATGGAAGATGTGGGTGGAAATATATCTCCTCACTACTTTTGGTTAAATATTTTTGTCCTGAGTTTCTAGTATTTGAAGATGCAATTACTTTTCAGATCAAGTTTTTGAAAACCAAGGAAGGTTGCGCCATGGTGCAGATGGGAGATGGCCTGGCTGTTGAACGGGCTGTGGCCAACTTGAATAATACGACTTTCTTTAATAGCAAGATGCAGCTTGGGTAGGTCAATATGATTGTTGGTGTTCATCTTGTTACCAGTTGTATAGGTGCTGATTTATTGATGATCAAGAAAACTCCCTTTAGTAATGATTTGTAAATATATCTTGAAACTATCATCTGGTAATGTATATAATAAAAAAAATTTCATGCATATATTTATAATAATTGCTGAAAATATTGATATTTAATAAAGTTATGTGAACACTCCATGAATTTTTATAAAAATTACATTAAGAATCGGTACTCAGCATGTTTTCTCTGACTGATGTGTGGATGCTTTTAATTTATTTGTTTCTCTGATTTGTTAAAGGAACATACTTTTTTTTTTATTTATCAACTAGAGCATCAGAATGTAGAAAGAGTGATAATTTGACTTTGAATTCGGAGTTACACTGAAGGATAAGGGAGGATATAAATTTTCATTTTGCAATTACATGTGATGCAAGCTAAAAAAGTATCAAGCTACTGGTACCGTATTATAGGTAATGACAATGATACTGAAGATTGAAGATATATAGATATTAGTTAGGTTTTTGTTTTATAATGTGACATACTGTACTGTCTTTATACCAAATTTGATGTGGAGGTATCACACTAAACCTAGGAAACATTGGCCCTTGACTGAAATTTGCCTGACTTTGTCTTGGTCAAAGTACACGTATACCAAGCTTTGAGAGGTATACAAAGGAAACCTGAAAATTAGTGTGGAAATTGTTAAAAGTAGACTTGGTTTTGTTTACTCTTCTGGTTAAATGAGTGCAAACGAGAGGGATTTGAGTAGTAGAAACCTGTTTATTTCATTCTTTTAACTATTGCACAGTTCTTACTTGAGTTGTTGCAAAGTT
This sequence comes from Halocaridina rubra, assembly GCA_037179515.1. Lineage (NCBI taxonomy): Eukaryota > Metazoa > Arthropoda > Malacostraca > Decapoda > Atyidae > Halocaridina > Halocaridina rubra. The sequence continues at coordinate 12,110 of JAXCGZ010008612.1, forward strand.
CTATTTTGTCGTGTTTTATTAGTGCTCATTGATGTCCAATAATGAAATAAGGAGAGTATATTTAGGAAGAATTTTCTTTTGGCACAAGTCACTGAGCATTTGCTCTCTATGTGTGTGTGTGAGAGCATGAATGCATAATGTCATTTGCATTAGCAATGGAAAATTAAAACTTTTACCCAATAAAATACTTCTATATCTATTGTCACATGGTTACAAGCGAAGGTTTTGTATTGCCTTTTATATTTTATCTCATAATGCTAGTCATGTTTGAACATGAGATAGTTCCATGCTGAAAATTGATATGAAACTAAAATGGTTTTATTTTTCAGATATTCAAAGCAGGCCTTTTTGGCAGATGTCCAGCAGCCCTATGATTTACCTGATGGAACACCTTCATTCAAGGATTATATGGGAAACAAGAACAACAGGTTTATTAATCCTGAAATGGCATCCAAGAACCGGATACAACCTCCTTCTAAGGTAGGCAAAGTTGTTCTCCTGTGTTTATACCTGTTCCTTTAATAATAAAGGGTTTTCTCTGTTGGTGGAAAAGTATTCATGTTTCCATTGCACCTGATTTGCAGGAATTTTAATTTCGATAGTTGGCATTGAATATTTTTTGTTCCTTGGACATCATATACTATCTGAGGTAGCTAGGTGGTCACAATTGTAAATGAAATTGAAGCTAGCATGCAGCTTTTCAATATATCCTCTCCAACTTACCTCCTCATCTATGAGCTCTTTTGTGGTTACAAAATAATAAGTAAATAAGAGTGGGATAAAAACAATTATGGATTTAAAGGATTACTAAGACTCTGCATCCCTATCCCTTTTGGTTCGCTGTACATGGGTAGAACAGCTGTCCTATTCATGAGCATTTAAATTAAATTTTCTCTTTGAGTTATGTAGTATATTGTCAAATTTATTTTTTTTTAATTATATTATGGGGTATATAATTAAATTTGCAAATACAGAGTATCTCTCACTTGCTGTAATCGTCAACACGTTCTTTTTAGTGTTGGGAATTTGTATGGGTATGGTTTGGTTAGATTTAGGATCAAATTTCCCTAGTCTTGGTTTTTACCAACTTTTCTTCAGCATTACTCTCTTGAGTTTTTGTTTGCAGTTTCATATCCTTAATATAGATGCTCCTTGACTTATGGACATGTGAAAAATGCAGTGCCTATGCCGTCTAATATTATTATACAGCACGTTATGGATGATTCCAATGTTTCAAGGAACCCGCAAACTTGCATCATTTGTCTTTTGGATAAGAAAAGAAATATATATTATGTACGTAACTTTATTATGTTACGTACATGATGTAAAAATGTTTGTATACCCAATACTGCACAGTACATAAAAAATATCAACTTAGAAACAATTTAGGATACAACTGACTGTTTGGAACATAACTTCCATAAGTTGGGGAGCGTCTGTACTTCAGTTAGCTAATTGTCTATATATTAATAAACTTATAGTTATGATGAGCTGGTTCTTTTGATTATTTCTAAAAGAAAAGGTTTTCATGAAACTTCTTGTATATGATTCCTTTCTTGGTGAGTAGTTCTAAAGACTATTAACTTTCTCCTGTTAAATTTTGCATTTTACTGCAAAATTTTGCAGTGCTTTACTGAAAATGGGAATCCCCTCTATTAAAATTTGGAATTGATTTTTGTGTAGAATAAGTGGCAGAGTTTTTGTTTAACATGAATTTTAAATATTAAAGTACAGTCACCTCTCGAATTTACACTAGGATAGGTTCTCAAAATGCTCTTGTAATTCAAATTTCGCATAATTCAAATAGTATATTTCTATTAGGAATATTGCTAATATACATAGATACGTTCCACAAGTGTGTATAAACACACTATACCAAAGAAATATGCTAAGTAAAACATATTTTACAAGTACTTAACCAAACTGAGATCCGTTTGTATGTTAAAATATACAAATACGTACAGTATTAAAGATATACAGATTTACAAATAAATACTGTACAGTATACAAATTAACTCACTCTATTATGGGGTGGGCAACAGTCATACTGGGACGTGCGTGGTGGCGGTGAGCAGTTGACTTAAGCAGTAGGAGAAGTGGAGGGGTAAGCAGGAGAACTAACCCCTATCTGCAAACGGAAACAAAATAAATTTAAAAAAGTAAACAAAAGCAAGACATGAGAAAACTATATTTTTTTCATTATGCAATGCCTGAATTAAAGTAAAAAAAAAAAAAAAATTCTACTCTATATACGAGGAGCAACAGGTATGAGATGAGCGTGGTGGTGCTGAGCATGTCACTTAAGTGGTAAGAGAAGAGGGAAACGGGAGAGCTAACCCCTAGCTGCAAAAATAAAGATACTGTAACAAAAAAATTAACAAAAGCAAGACTAGAAAACTCAAATTTTTTTTTTTTCATTATGCAATGCCTGAATTACAGTAACGATATAAATAGAAAAATATTAAACACATTCTACTCACTCTATGTATGATGGGCAACAGGTATGGGATGAGTGTGATTGCAGTGAGCAAGTCACTTAAGTGGTAGGAGAAGGGGAGGGGGAAGTGGGAGAGCTAACCCCTAGCTGCAAAAATAAAGAAAGATACTGTAACATCTTTTCCATTCTCTCCATAACATTCGATCGTAAATATGAAACCTCGCCAAAGTTAAACTAACACCAGATTTTGCATTCCCCCCCCCTGCATTTTCACGGACGGTACACAGTGTGCATCCACTAAGTTGCATTGCATTTTTTTTATGGGTGCTGTACTCTCACCTTGCTCGTAATGGAACAACACTTGCGATTTTACTTCAAGTTATAGACTTTCTCATTCTTTTGGGAGTAGCAGCACTTCCACAGTCTCTTCCTGGCCTTGATAAATGAATAAAAATACCACAAAAAGGCATAGGAAACACAAAGGTCACCAAAACAATGGTTAGAAAAAGTGATATATCCACATGGTATGCTGGGTGAAGATAGACTGAAGCGCATGGTGGGAAAGTTCCTCCGAGGCAGGTGCTTAGTCACTAAACTGTACCGATTTTCATATCTTTTTCTTGCTCGTGTTAAACGTGTATTTAAGATTTTTTTACTATTATTTTGTAGATGCGCTAATCAAAATTTACATAGTTTAAACTCACGTAAATGGCGAGGTGACTGTGTGTATATATATATATATATATATATATATATATATATATATATATATATATATATATATATATATATATATATATATATATATATATATATATATATATATATATATATATACAGTGTTGCATCACTTATCGTGGTAGTTCGGTTCCGGGACCCGGCGCGAACCCGGGAATCCGTGGTGTAGAGATCAGCTTATATGTACATAGATATTTTAATGTATTTTTACGTTTACACTGTATAAACCCTCCCTGTACTGTTAAAAAAAACACCCTTTGCATTATAAATAACAGCAAGCAACGTAATTTTTTTATGAAAGTGATAGGAAAACTTACCATGAATGAGGTGATGATGACTTGACATTAATAGGTTCCATATTTTACAATAATTTTTACGTTTACGTAAAATAGCGGCCGACATCCACAAAATTTTTTTCCTTCTTTCAACATATCTAAGAGTTTCACTTTATCTACAATGGTTAACATTTTCCTTTGCCGCTTAGGCGCACTACAAAAAGCCTTAGAAGATGAAAGATGCTTGGGAGGCATTGCAAAGGTTAAAATATGCGAGTAAAAAAATCACAAGGAAAACATATTAATAATAATAAGCACAACATGAATGGCGCACACGAGTGAGGCGAGACAATGGAAGATGGTGGAAGCCTTTGTCCGAAACGCTGATAGCGGTATCGTATTTTACATGTTTGCAATACTGTTAGTATTTATATTTTTAACTATTTTTTACTGTTATATTATTCTTAGGCTAAGAAATACGTTTTTTTTTTTTACCAATAAAATCATGAAACTACTGGAAATATAAATATATATGCTAGCTCACGTAGCTTCGACCCCAATACATTGTACGCTATCGAACACAAGCAAAACGTGAGTTAGACTGAATGAGTCTTTGTCCAAAACGCTGATAGCGGTATCGTATTTTACATGTTGCAATACTGTTAGTATTTATGTTTTTTACTATTTTTTACTGTTTTATTATTCTTAGGCTAATAAATACGTTTTTTTTTTATCAATAAAATCATGAAACTACTGGAAATATAAATATATATGCTAGCTCACGTAGCTGCGACCCCAATACATTGTACATTATCGAACACTATTTCGTATGATGCAATACTGTGAGTTATACTGTACGTACGTATATCATTCAGTTATTAGTACAATGTATATTAATTTAAAATTCATCTACATATTTGATGATTGTACAAAATCTATTGTATTTATTCACTGTAATTTGGACCAAATATTCCTTTTGTAAAGATTATACTGTACTTTTCAAAAAAGGTGGTCAATAAACGTATCTATCTACATTTATGTTTTTTACTATTTTTTACTGTTTTATTATTCGTAGGCTGGGAAATAATTTTTTTTTATGAATTAGATAATGAAATATGTTTTTTCAATAAAAAAAATTAAAATACTGAGAATTTTTTTTTTTAATATTTTAATATTTTTGCATATACCCATGAAATAAAATATTAATTTATCCAAAAAAAAAACCGCGATAGAGTGAGAAAGCGAACCAGAAAGCGCGAATAACTGGGGTAACACTGTATATATATATTCTCTCTCTCTCTCTCTCTCTCTCTCTTTTTTTTTTTTTAAATGCGTTATTCTTGCATTTTTTTTCAGAGGTACAAATTGGTTTTTTATATTTTAATTTTGATTAAATATTATACTAGTCTTAGTGTGTGTAGTTATTACGGTATATATAATCTGGATCTTTGGATCTTTAAATATGTGCTCTTTAGTGCGTGAATACCATCACTGTTGTGTTGAGATTTATGTCCAGTTATTATTTTTTCTGTAACCTTTATGAACTTTCTACAGTTACTGCTTAAATTATTGACATGTGAGATTCCTCATTGCTGTATTTTACTGCTTGCCGAAATGTTAACACCTACGTATTTCTTTTACCTTACAGATTCTTCACTTTTTCAACACTCCCCCTCAGTTAACCGAAGATCAGTTGATTAAAGTATTCCAGGATGGAGAAGTGACTGAACCTAAGAGCATCAAGCTTTTCCCTTCAAAGAGTAAGTGTGAGTGATAATTGCTTTTGAATCTCCCTCTATATATATATATATATATATATATATATATATATATATATATATATATATATATATATATATATATATATATATATATATATATATATATATATATATATATATATATATATATATATATAGAGGGATATTTTTTATTATTGCTTTTATGGTGATTATGAAATACTCTTCTGATAATAATTTGAAATTTATATGAAACTAAGTACTTTCAGCAGTTTTATTAATCAGTCTTTGATCTGCTTCTGGTGCCAGTCTCTTGTATGAATTTAACAGTTTTGAAATTTAATTAATAAAAATACCAACTTGATATTTATAATCTAATGCTTAAATTTTAATCCCGATTTTCACAGCCGAGAGGAGCTCCAGTGGGTTACTGGAATTCAATAATGTCTCTGAGGCTTTGGAAGCATTGGTCATTGCAAACCATGCACCAATTCCAAATCCAAGTAAGTTTTAGGTGATTGATCCAGGTAATAAATTTCCTATGATTGTAGAATAGGGTACATTTTAATACCATGAATATGTAACAATTTTTTTAGGGTTTGAACAGATACATTTAATTTTTCATCTTATGCTGTATGATTGCAACAAGTATGTGTATAACTGTAACAAATGCGACTTGGATAGGTATTCGCCATACCCTGCTATTATCATTTGTTTTGTGGCTAGCAAAGAACCCTTGGTAAGAAAGGATTTTCAGCCTCCAGTCTGCTTTTCTTTTTCCATTTGTTGCTTTTTGCATCATTGAGTAAGTAACAGTGATGCAGTAACACATCAAAGAGCAGAGTGGACACAACTGTAACTTAATAATAGGAGTGAAATGTTTGTATTAATGCACACTTTTTATCAACAGGTAGCAAGTTCCCCTTCATCATGAAGCTTTGCTTCTCCTCTTCAAGACACATCCCAAAGATGGCATCCGAATCCATGAAGATGGACTGAACGGAATAAGACGTAGCGAGTGTGGCCCTTTGTACCTTGGCCACAAGTTGGAAGGCTTTGTCAGTGACCTCCAAGGTACAAGGAGGGTTGTTGGCAGCCAGGCAGGGGAAAATTTACATGGAGCTGTCAACATCCTCTTAAAGGTGTTCACATAGAATACAAACAGAGAATGAATTGCAGTTAAAGACAGAATTTAAATACATTCATGTTAGGTTGTTTACAGCTCCTGCAACATCTTTGTTGACTTCAGGTATAAAGTCAGTGGGAGGTATATTATGTATGAATGGGAACTGACAGCACCTGCAGCCGTCAAGCAGGTTGTAGGATAATTCTGCGTCAAGTATCGGTTGTTAGGGACGTTATGCTTCCCACCGGCCAACATTAGAGGGGCCTAGTGTTTTTACTTTTTTTTTTTAATGTGCTGGACCTCTCAGGAACCGGTTAGTAGTAATTTTTTTTTCATATGGACTGCAAAAAAAAGCATATTAGATAAACAATTTTTGTACCGAGGTTTTGTTGAAAACCCATTTAGTTTGCTTAAGAGTACTTTTTCAAACAAAGGTATGGTTTTTCTCTTGCTATTCAAATTGAATTCCTTTACTTGAGGGATAATTTTTGAGTTGTATTAAAATTTCGTTATAATTTTCCTCTGTTTGTGAACAGAGTCCATAGATCCTTTTGAGGTGTCCAGCACATATCTTGAGTAGGCTAAGTACAGTATAAACCCTCCCTGAGTTGGAAGCTGGGCAGCATCCTCGCTGACCGTCCTATGCTCTCTCTCTCTTTATAGGAACTTATTCAGAATTGTATCATGTAAAGGTTAAACAGGGGAAGCTTCATCGGGATTATAGTAGTACAAATCTACTTTGCGTAGTATTTACATATTGGATAATTACTGTGGACTTGATCGTTTCAAAAACCTATAATGCAATATTGATCTCTATGATGCTTACCAAGTTTATCCTACAAGTGCTCATTCAGTGGAATGTACAATAGTGTTATGTTTTCTTCGAAAAATATTCCAGGATTAGGCACAAGTTATTCCTCCTTGAAATTATGTTCTTCATTCATACAATGAGTTCTATAATATTAATAATAATAATGTAATAATCTTTGGATGGATGGTAAGGATATGATTATCCACAATATTGGTATTGCTTAAGAATAGGTCACCAGTATATCATGAAACATGAACGTGTGTGTTAAATGATCATGTAGTTGTTTAATAGAGGTAACTTCTCTTTGTTGCAATAATAATAATTATAATGAATGAAATCGTCGGAGGATCTGCCATTCACACCTACAGTTTCATCATTTAAGGCTGGTCCTGTCTTTTTTTTTTTTTTTTTTTTTCCTCTACATGGATTGACATGAACCTTTTTTTTTATTATGATTACAATTTGCTTTCTGTATAGGCTGGCAGTGGCTGATCGTTTGACGAAACCATAGTCTTACTTCTATTACACTGAATATGACTGATGTAAATTAGTAGGAGGCAATGTTAGTGGCAACCAGGATAATTACATTGTTGGTAAATGTAGCTGTAATTGATAATTAACGAGCTTTGACAACAGGGCAGGTGATACCCATATATGCTAACAACAAAACATACCCAATACATATTACATTTACAGTCTATATATGTGTATATGTGAAACCATGTTCCCAGCTTACACTGCCCCAGTGTCAGAGCTTAAGTGTTTTAGAATAGCATTTTAATGCTTTTTTTCCAATATCAATTTGTTCCTTAGTTCATTTTATCTTATTTTTAAGTAGGTGGTAAAATGGTGTCTTTATTCTTAGTTGAACTCTTTGAGGTAGTGTGCAGAAAGCAACTGATGACACACAAGGCTAGAGAGGGCTTTCAGAAACTCTCTCTGGGTCTTTTTCTGTGTCCTCCATCATACTCTTTGTTTTGTGCCACACTTATTTGTTTTTGCCTCTTTAACAGTAATTCAATAAAGTTTTGAGTGACCAAATTAAAAACATGCAGACAAGAAGTTCAAGCAAAGATATTATAATCACAGTCGTTCTTATTTTTGTGTGTGTGTGCAGTGGGTTATACTATAATGCTGTTGCTAAAACGAACTCTCTGTAAAAGTAATTTTATTCATTGTATCCCTAGTCAGCAACACAAAGTACTTAATGTATGTAAGGTCTAAAAACTTGCTGATCACAATGATTATATCTGATAAACAAATTTACATTCTGATTTAGTACTTTTATAAGACATGGTATCATAGTCACAATAACTAAACCACACTTTACTTGAACTTCCCATCTACAGACATGGCTTTCACTCACACACCCTCCACCTGCAGCCAGAAAAACAAGACTACTACAAAAATCCAGTTAAACTACAATGCTAAACACAGAGGACTACAGCATGTTCTAAACAAACCCAGCTTATTTCTTATTCAGTGGGGATAATATTGATAATAAACAATGGAGAATTTCACTCGGCAGGGTTGAATTAGAAGTACATTATTTATTTTTATTCGTGTGTATCTAACATTTGGAACCTATAATTATTATTTATATTGTTGTACATAATCTGACTTACTAAAGCAGCTTTCTATTTGGATGAAGGTAGTGAATAGTAGATGATTTAAGTTTTGTTATTATTCACTTGATATCTTCATCAGCATTTTATGGTGGTCTGTGCTGTAATAATGTGCATATTTCATGTTCCCTTTTGTGCATCTTGACACTACGTATCTTGGCATGTCAGGTGGGTTTAGTCCAATTGTAATAGGGGTCCCTCTGGATGTTAACAGCAAAACTCTCCAAACTTAACTGGAGAGGTGAGAGGGAGATACTAGTTATAATGCAGTTAAGTAACTCGAGAATTTCTCAAAGGTGTAGCACTCTTGGTCCAGCTTCACAATTAACATTGAAGGAGCAAACATAAGATGATTTTCAGTCTTCAACTACCGTAGAAGTGACGTATGCTCCTTAACCTGAAAAAATCCCGCCTAGAAATGTCATTATGAAAAACAAAGGTAGAGGTATGACCCCATTATTCATATTTATAGTTTTCTTTTAAATTCATATTCTGGTCAGAGATATATTTGGCTACTAAAGATAAAGCTAGTGAACTCTATTTGACGATCAAACAGCTCAAGGCTTTGTAAATACTGTACTGAATTTCATAGACTAATAATATTATTCTCTTCGACTCATTTTCAGTTTGGAATATGCCATCCAGAGGAATGTCTGTCATAAGTGTATTTTCATTTAAATATTGTAAATAATGTATATGGTAGTAAAATTTCTTAAGTAATAATAAGGATTCTGGACTAAGAGTGTTAGAATGTTGTTTTATCAGTTAAATCCTAATAGATACCATTGCTGCTAGAGTAGGATATAGATCTGGTAACTGCTGCATTTCAAGATGGTTAGGTCTTAAAGACATTTTTACTTCATTCATCTCTTTCATTCTTTCTTGAGCTTGAAATCAATATATTTCCTTTTCCTAAGGAAGGAAGAACATAAAATACTATATAGAGTAGATGGTGGGTGGTTGTATTTTTAATAGACAGTTTTAATATTGTTCAAGGGGGGCCCAATGTGTTTGGTACCCATAGATGGCTTTTCAGAACTTCAAATTCTTATAACGACATTATCATCAAATAAGGTAGGTTATTGTACTATCATACATTTAGTTTAGATTGATAATACATATATTTTTTATGTATATTGCCATTTCAGTTTTTGTTCCATATTGCAAAGCTTGGACACTCATTTCTGTATATCTATACCAGCTTCACAAATACTTGTACGGTTTAGCAACAGATAACAATACATCAGTCAACAGCACATGTATATATAATATACCTACAAACAAAAAATAAAAATAAAATTTAAAGGATATGACACATCTTCACTCTGAAAGACAGAGAAGCCATGCAAAACAGTAGTTCATATTGAAAAGTGAATTATTCAGATTGTATTTTTTTTCTTTTTTCTTTGTATTTGTTTTGCTTAGCTACAAACCTCCCAAATTCTATCTGTTGATCAAGTTCAAAGTCGTCTTGGTACAAAGCACTATTGTACCGAGTAAAGCCTGCCAAATGTGTAGACATTTATAATTTTTTCTGTAGGACGCATCGCTGCTATATCACATCCAGTGTGGCAGTTCTCTCAAATATCAACGTCATATAAGTCATATTTAAAACTCCGATAATTTATGAATATTGGAAAGGCCTTTTTTCCAAATTATAACGAATTTTGGCATGTTTTGTAAGGTACTTGTGCCAACTGGAGGTGGTTTTGAAATCACTGTCAGAGAAGAGCGGGATCCACTTGAAGCTGCATTGCTATTGTGTGTTTGTCATATCGATAGTGACCTCTCAGGATATTGTGTTGCAAGTGGTTTTTGTGACCACTGGCAGAGATTTTATGAATGGCGATGTGTCCTCTTTCTCCTCCGTGCCAAGCGTGGTTGTTGTCTGAGGCAGCGTGAGTGAGGCGACGTTACTGCTGTGTATAGGTCACGTCTACCTTGGTGTAGGTATCCTTTTGTGAGCTTCCAGGGAGGTAGTCCATGACCCCTCCCCCACTCCTCTTGGTAGATGTTTTAACTATCAAGACTCGCTCATAAGCAATACTTTTGACCTGATGATCAGGTTATGATGATGGATCCCTCCCTGGTGTGCCCACCTGGACTATTAGGCTGTTTAAGTGGTTTTATCTTTTGAAAATAAGTCGTTAATATGTCGTTGCAAACTGTGCTATCGTAGAGAATGTTGATTACTTTTATTGAAATCGTCCCAATAGAGTGAATCACTTGATGCATATCATAGCACTAAGGAATACTGTGCCATGGCCACAGTACCACTGGGATTGTGCTGAGCTTATTCTTATCCAGCTGGCACAGCAGTAATGCATTGGCCATTAATAAAATTGCTGGTTCTTCATTTGAGGATACAGCACATCATGCATAATGCTCACTCAGGTGATAGATGTGGCCATCATACGGTGTCACTGCTGTAGTTTTACCGAGACATCTTAACATGGGGAGCACTATCTGATTGTATTTTTGGATGCAGAATGTGGTTCTTGATTTGGCCAGTGTGATGGTGCTGTGCCATGGTCAGTCTGGCCACCCAGTCCATATACCTGGTTTAGTCGCGGGCGAGTTTCAGGCAGACATTGCGTCCAGTCCTGGCTGACCTTCTCTCTCTCTGGGTGGCAGTGATAGCAGTATCAGCCCAAAAGATCCTTTTTCTTATCATCCCTTGTTCTGGATTGCGAAGTTATTTTAAAAGCAAAACAAATATTGATATTATTTCCTTTAATCCATATGTTGTTTGTAAGAATTTTAAGGAATAAAATGAATAATACTTTAGTATAAAAAGAGAGGTGAAGACTTTTAATTTATTACAGTGTCCTTTGGTGATGAATTCCATTAAAATTTGCATTACTATATACTATTTTCAAAAGATTTATGGATGTTGTTACATTGCTTGAGAGCATGCAAATGCTTAAAACAAATATAAAACATCCCTTGAAAAGCTTACAGTTGGCGGAAAGTAAGGAGTTTCTGCGTGGTCATCAAGTGGAGATGAAATAACCCAAGTCGTCACAGAAAGCAGCTTGTTATTTCAGGATAGAAAATGTTCAAACTGTAAAATGGTGCCATTTACCAAAAGCATGTCTAAACACAGAATACGGTTCTATTAACTATATCATTTACCGAAGGCATGTCTAAACACAATAGGTATCTTTGCTATCTGTATGGATTGAACTCCTTCCCATTGTGCAACCACAAAACTGCTTTCAGTATAGACATGTACTTCAGGAAGTAAATAGTAGTTGCATTCTCTTTATCATTTGTAACAGTAAAAAACAAAGCTTGAACCATTAAGGTTTCAGCAATGGAAAGTAGAAAACATTAGCATATATTTCGAAAAGCTAGTAGTCTGTACTGCATGCAAAAAGCTGGAGGTAGAATACCATCACGAAATTTCTATTTTTAAGCTTGATGGTGGGCTAGTACGTTAAGCCAAAAAAGAACCACATCACAGCAGACTTAATATATATATATATATATATATATATATATATATATATATATATATATATATATATATATTATATATATATATATTTTTTTTTTTTTTCTGGCCTGTATTGTGTCTCAGGAGTAAAGCAGAGCAGATTCTTTTGTTGGTAATGCTTTAAAAAAAAAAAAAAAAAAAAGCTATCACCGTGCAATTGAAATTGGAGATAGTTAAATGCATTGAATAGGGAGAAACTTCACTACTGCATTAGCGTAAGTGCTTATATTGGTGTGTTCCAACTTACACTGAAATTCGGGCTACATCACATTTCAGGCATGAAACTCTTGACGTAAATTTAGGACCTGCTGTGTGATATAAGAAATTCTACTTAGAAATGTACTGTATTATAAAACCAATGCCAAAAATTACAAATTCAAAAACTGCAAATTTATATATATTATTAAATATTTTATATTGGCACTTTTCCCCCATTTTGGGGAGTAGCCGACAAGCAAAATAACACAACGTGTGGTTACACTTCGTTCTTCTAGCAATGACACGGGATATGGCCAAGGGTTTGGATGGTACTGCTGGAGTGCCACATCCCATTTTCCCCCCTATTCCATAACTTATGTTGCTTCATACTACCAAATCCCCTACTGCCCCTACCTCAGGTTACCTCTACAAGGCACTCTATGATAACAGCAGATGCCAATCAGAACTGCGTCACAATCATTCGCCACTCGTTTCTATTTCTAGCATGCTCACTTGCCTCCCTCACATCCATTCTCCTATCATTCAAGGCCCTCCTTACTCTACCCCTCCACCCCAACCTAGGCCTCTCTCTGGCATTTCTCCCATCAACTTCTGATTTCATTACCTTTTTCAGTAGTCGTTCATTAGCCATCCTCTCTATATGACCAAACCATCTCAAAACATTATATCAACTCTAGCTGCCAAATCTCTCCTCACACCCATTCTCCCTCTCACTTCTTCATTCCTAACCCCATCCAACTGCGATACACCAGTCATACTCCTCAGATATTTCATCTCAAACACATTCAGTTTCTGTCTCAGTTTTTTTTCTTACCCCATAATTCTGAGCCATACATTACAGTCGGCACAACCACTTTTTCATTCAAAATTTTCTAAACATTCATTCCCAGCCCTCTAATCTTAATTACTCCCTTCAATGCACCAAACACACACACACACACACACACATATATATATATATATATATATATATATATATATATATATATATATATATATATATATATATATATATATATATATATATATATATATATATATATATATATATATATATATATATATATATATATATATATATTATAATACAGAAGCTCCTCTACTTAAAAACAACAGTTACGAACATTCCAGATAAGTTCAAAAACTTTCTCATTTTCTACTCTGTATCATGTACACTTGTACAGTATGTATTACTGTACTGTAACTGTATTATTACATTACTGTTACTGTAATAAAATTCATTAATACTGTATACTTTGTTTTATGTAGTAATTAAGAAATATCAGAGAGGACTAATTAATACACAAGGTTCCAGGGTCCATTGTTCCAGATATACCTGTTGAAGAGAGTGATAGATTCTTTTTCCCAAAGACGAAGCAGGAAGTTCCACTTCCAGAGTGGTCTGAGCATCTTTTTCCAGAAAAGTGTCCAGCAAAGATTGTTCTGTACTTACTATGCCTTGGTGATTTTCCAAGCTTTGGTAAATATTAATTGTAGCGAAGAAAGCTTCAGTGTGGCACACCAAGTACAACACATATTTGCTGAAGACACTTTTCTGGAAAAGTGTCTTCAGCTCATATGCCAAGGCAAAAGGCACTTCACTGTTAAAGACGTCTCTGGTAAAGAGCTATTAACTCTGGGAGAAAAATCTTTCATCACTTTTCATAAGGGATATCTGAAACAGGGTCCTGGAATCTTTATGTAATAATATCAGTTCTCTGGTGCTTAAGCAACATATATACAGCACTTTACATACAAAATATCAACATATAAACATATTAAATTTCATTAATACTGTATACTTTATGTAGTAGTTAAGTGTCTTTAGCCTAATTACTGTACAGAAGTGCTTAGGTATGTACTGTACAGTATTTTTTTTTTTTTTTTTTTTACCTAATCACAACTTATGAACAATGTATTCGGAAAGTCACTGTGCACTTATATATTAATTAAGTGCACAGTGACTTTCTAAACACCATATATATATATATATATATATATATATATATATATATATATATATATATATATATATATATATATATATATATATATGCCTCATTCCCCTTTGTAAAGGGGTGGCCGAGGCAAAAAACGCGTATTCTTCATGCACACATACCTCAGCCACTCCTCTCAGCTCCTTGGGGGTAAAGGGTTGCCACGTCTCCCCCCCCTTCCTCCCTTCTTGGGTCACTCACATGGCAGGTAGGCAAGGATATTCTGCAATGAGGCCCAACAACCGCAGCTGGTTTACCCCCACCGCTTCATCACATGGCAACTCCCTTCAAACCCGTCCATCACAGTTCACTGAGCTAGCAGGTGCTAGAAATCCTTTTGGGCCATGTCATAAATGCACAATATTTCCCCATCCATTCCTATCTCTTGCACGCACCCATCCCTGTCCCACTGACATTTCACGTGCATTCAGTGCCCTTTTCAGCCATCCGTACATCTCATTCTAGATCTCCCTCTTGACCTAACTCCAACCACTTCTGCACCCCACACTCTCTTCACTATTTGTTCATCACTCATCCTTTCCACATGTCCAAAACATCTCATCACACTGATCTCACCTATCTGACAGCTTCATTCCAACACCCGTTCTCTTCCTGATATTCTCATTTTTTATTCTATCTATTCTAGATACACCAATCATATCTCTCAAACACCTCATCTCCATTACATTCAATTAACTATATATATATATATATATATATATATATATATATATATATATATATATATATATATATATATATATATATATTGTGACACCAGGATGGGCCCAAAAATGATAAAATAAAACAGCCTTTATCAGGCTGTAAAGAGAAACATAGATGGATAGTGTAATGACCTGTCAGACGTGAAGGGATTATAAAAGATGTGTGATGAATATCCAGTTCTCTGCTAGGTTTTAATATACCTCTGCATTACTTTCATGATGTCTATTCCAATAATTCTCCTTAGATATTGTTATTATTATTATTATTGGAGACAATGATTATGATTATTATTATTATTATTATTAAGGGCTCATCATGGTTTGTACATCTGTTGGTATATTTACTTTAATAACTGTGCACAGTGCCCCTCCCTAGTTGGCTGGGACTAAGAGAGGGTAGGGGGTTGGATAGAATAGAATGTTAGAGAGAGAGAGAAACATCTTTAATTAACTCTTGTTCTTTCAACCCAAACTACATTATTTATTGTAAAAATAATGGTTTAATTGCAAACTCGTAATAATAATAATAATACTAATAATCTCCACATTCATCATCAAAGGAAAATTATTGTTGCCAATAATAATAATAATAATAATAATAATAATAATGATAATAATAAGATCTAAGGAGAATTTTTGGAATAGACATCATGAGAGTAATGCAGAGGTACAGTGATCCTTCGCTCTATCGCGATTCTTCCCTCGCGAAATCACTGTATCGCGATTTTTTTTTAGGCAATTTTTTTTTTTTTGTGGGTGTATGCAAAAATATTAAAATATTAAAAAAATATAAATTTTCAGTATTTTAATTTTTTTATTGAAAAAAAATTTCATTATTTAATTGATAAAAAAAATTTATTTCCCAGCCTATGAATAATAAAACAGTAAGAAATAGTAATAAAAACATAAATTTGAACATGTAACTCTGCACCATAGAAAGTATGATACCGGTATCAGTGTTTCGGAAAACGCAAAGGGTCGCACCTACGTGAGCTAGCATATATTAAAATTTCCAGTAGTTTCATTATTGATAAAAAAAAAATATTTCTTAGCCTAAGAATAGTAAATCAGTAAAAAACATAAATACTAACAGTATTGCACCATGTAAAATACGATACCAGTATCAGCGTTTCGGAAAACGAAAAGGGTCGCATCTACGTGAGCTAGTACTTATTGAAATTTTCATTATTTGATAAAACAAGTATTTCCTAGCGTAAGAGTAATAAAACAGTAAAAAATAGTAAAAAACATAAATTTAGGTATATAACTCATAGTATTGCATCAT